>CAKAJI010000905.1:168714-247397 GCA_916610255.1 Lasioglossum lativentre
AAAATACCTATATATAACGTATACCTTATAATATAACGTGATATGCAGTATATCATTGAAAATGCCTTATAATATAACGTAATATGCAGAGTATCATTGAAAATGCCTTATAATATAACGTAATATGCAGTGTATCATTGAAAATACCTTGTAATATAATGTAATATTTGCAGTCTATCATTGAAACTACCTTATAATATAACGTAATATGCAGTGTATCATTGAAAATACCTTAAAATGTAACGTAATATGCAGTGTATCATTGAAAATACCTTGTAATATAATGTAATATTTGCAGTCTATCATTGAAACTACCTTATAATATAACGTAATATGCAGTGTATCATTGAAAATACCTTAAAATGTAACGTAATATGCAGTGTATCATTGAAAATGTCTTGTAATGTAACGTAATATGCAGAGTATCATTCAAAATACCTTATAATATAACGTAATATGCAGAGTATCATTGAAAATACCATATAATATAACGTGATATGCAGTATATCATTGAAAATGCCTTATAATAAATAGTAATATGCAGTCTATCATTAAAAATACGTGATAATATAACGTAATATGCAGTGTATCATTGAAAATACCTTATAATATAATGTAATATTTGCAGTCTATCATTGAAAATACCTTATAATATTACGTAATATGCAGTCAATCATTGAAAATACGTGATAATATAACGTAATATGCAGTCTATCATTGAAAATGCCTTATAATATAACGTAATATGCAGTATATCATTGAAAATACCTTGTAATATAACGTAATATGCAGTGTATCATTGAAAATGCCTTATAATATAACGTAATATGCAGTGTATCATTGAAAATACCTTATAATATAACGTGATATGCAGTCTATCATTGAAAATACGTGATAATGTAACGTAATATGAAGAGTATCATTGAAAATACCTTATAATATAACGTGATATGCAGTATATCATTGAAAATACCTTATAATGTAATGTAATAAGCAGTGTATCATTGAAAATATCTTGTAATGTAACGTAATATGCAGAGTATTATTGAAAATGCCTTATAATGTAACGTGATATGCAGTCTATCATTGGAAATACCTTATAATACAACGTAATATGCAGTGTATCATTGAAAATGCCTTATAATATAACGTAATATTTGCAGTCTATCATTGAAAAAACCTTATAATATTACGTAATATGCAGTCAATCATTGAAAATACGTGATAATATAACGTAATATGCAGTATATCATTGAAAATGCCTTATAATATAACGTAATATGCAGTATATCATTGAAAATACCTTATAATATAACGTAATATGCAGAGTATCATTGAAAATACCTTATAATATAACGTGATATGCAGTATATCATTGAAAATGCCTTATAATAAATAGTAATATGCAGTCTATCATTAAAAATACGTGATAATATAACGTAATATGCAGTGTATCATTGAAAATACCTTATAATATAATGTAATATTTGCAGTCTATCATTGAAAATACCTTATAATATAATGTAATATTTGCAGTCTATCATTGAAAATACCTTAAATTATAAAGTAATATGCAGTGTATCATTGAAAATACCTTATAATATAATGTAATATTTGCAGTCTATCATTGAAAATACCTTATAATATAACGTAATATGCAGAGTATCATTGAAAATACCTTATAATATAACGTAATATGCAGTGTATCATTGAAAATACCTTATAATGTAACGTAAGATGCAGTGTATCATTGAAAATACATTATAATGTAATGTAATATGCAGTCTATCATTGAAAATATCTTATAATATAATGTAATATGCAGTGTATCATTGACAATACCTTATAATGGAACGTGATATGCAGTCTATCATTGGAAATACCTTATAATACAACGTAATATGCAGTGTATCATTGAAAATGCCTTATAATATAACGTAATATGCAGTGTATCATTGAAAATACCTTATAATATAATGTAATATGCAGTCTATCATTGGAAATACCTTATAATACAACGTAATATGCAGTGTATCATTGAAAATGCCTTATAATATAACGTAATATGCAGTGTATCATTGAAAATACCTTATAATATAATGTAATATGCAGTATATCATTGAAAATACCTTATAATATAACGTAATATGCAGTGTATCATTGAAAATACCTTATAATATAACGTAATATGCAGTGTATCATTGACAATACCTTATAATGTAACGTGATATGCAGTCTATCATTGGAAATACCTTATAATACAACGTAATATGCAGTGTATCATTGAAAATGCCTTATAATATAACGTAATATGCAGTGTATCATTGAAAATACCTTATAATATAATGTAATATGCAGTATATCATTGAAAATACCTTATAATATAACGTAATATGCAGTGTATCATTGAAAATGCCTTATAATATAACGTAATATGCAGTGTATCATTGAAAATACCTTATAATATAACGTGATATGCAGTCTATCATTGAAAATACCTTATAGTATGACGTAATATGCAGTGTATCATTGAAAATACTATATAGTATAATGTAATATTTGCAGTGTATCATTGAAAATACCTTAAATTATAAAGTAATATGCAGTGTATCATTGAAAATACCTTATAATATAATGTAATATTTGCAGTCTATCATTGAAAATACCTTATATTATAACGTAATATGCAGTGTATCATTGAAAATACCTTATAATGTAACGTAATAAGCAGTGTATCATTGAAAATATCTTGTACTGTAACGTAATATGCAGAGTATCATTCAAAATACCTTATAATATAACGTAATATGCAGAGTATCATTGAAAATACCTTATAATATAACGTGATATGCAGTATATCATTGAAAATACCTTATAATGTAATGTAATAAGCAGTGTATCATTGAAAATATCTTGTAATGTAACGTAATATGCAGAGTATTATTGAAAATGCCTTATAATATAACGTAATATGCAGTGTATCATTGAAAATATCATATAATATATTGTAATATGCAGTCTATCATTGAAAATATCTTATAATATAACGTAATATGCAATGTATCATGGAAAATACCTTATAATATAATGTAATATTTGCAGTCTATCATTGAAAATACCTTATAATGTAACGTAATAAGCAGTGTATCATTGAAAACATCTTTTAATGTAACGTAATATGCAGAGTATCATTCAAAATACCTTATAATATAACGTGATATGCAGTCTATCATTGAAAATACCTTATAGTATGACGTAATATGCAGTGTATCATTGAAAATACGTGATAATATAACGTAATATGCAGTGTATCATTGAAAATACCTTATAATATAACGTAATATGCAGTGTATCATTGAAAATATCTTGTAATGTAACGTAATATGCAGAGTATTATTGAAAATGCCTTATAATATAACGTAATATGCAGTGTATCATTGAAAATATCATATAATATATTGTAATATGCAGTCTATCATTGAAAATATCTTATAATATAACGTAATATGCAATGTATCATGGAAAATACCTTATAATATAATGTAATATTTGCAGTCTATCATTGAAAATACCTTATAATATAACGTAATATGCAGTGTATCATTGAAAATACCTTATAATGTAACGTAATAAGCAGTGTATCATTGAAAACATCTTTTAATGTAACGTAATATGCAGAGTATCATTCAAAATACCTTATAATATAACGTAATATGCAGAGTATCATTGAAAATACCTTATAATATAACGTAATATGCAGTGTATCATTGAAAATACCTTATAATATATGGTAATTTGTTGTGTATCATTGAAAATACCTTATAATATAACGTAATATGCAGAGTATCATTGAAAATACCTTATAATATATGGTAATTTGTTGTGTATCATTGAAAATACCTTATAATATAACGTAATATGCAGAGTATCATTGAAAATACCTTATAATATAACGTAATATGCAGTGTATCATTGAAAATACCTTATAATATAACGTAATATGTAGTGTATCATTGAAAATACCTTATAATGTAACGTAATATGCAGTGTATCATTGAAAATACCTAATAATATATGGTAATTTGTTGTGTATCATTGAAAATACCTTATAATATAACGTAATATGCAGTGTATCATTGAAAATACCTTATAATATAACGTAATATGCAGTGTATCATTGAAAATACCTTATACTGTAACGTAATATGCAGTGTATCATTGAAAATACATTATAATGTAATGTAATATGCAGTCTATCATTGAAAATATCTTATAATATAATGTAATATGCAGTGTATCATTGACAATACCTTATAATGTAACGTGATATGCAGTCTATCATTGGAAATACCTTATAATACAACGTAATATGCAGTGTATCATTGAAAATGCCTTATAATATAACGTAATATGCAGTGTATCATTGAAAATACCTTATAATATAATGTAATATGCAGTATATCATTGAAAATACCTTATAATATAACGTAATATGCAGTGTATCATTGAAAATGCCTTATAATATAACGTAATATGCAGTGTATCATTGAAAATACCTTATAATATAACGTGATATGCAGTCTATCATTGAAAATACCTTATAATATAATGTAATATTTGCAGTCTATCATTGAAAATACCTTATATTATAACGTAATATGCAGTGTATCATTGAAAATACCTTATAATGTAACGTAATAAGCAGTGTATCATTGAAAATATCTTGTAATGTAACGTAATATGCAGAGTATCATTCAAAATACCTTATAATATAACGTAATATGCAGAGTATCATTGAAAATACCTTATAATATAACGTAATATGCAGAGTATCATTCAAAATACCTTATAATATAACGTAATATGCAGTGTATCATTGAAAATACCTTATAATATATGGTAATTTGTTGTGTATCATTGAAAATACCTTATAATATAACGTAATATGCAGAGTATCATTGAAAATACCTTATAATATAACGTAATATGCAGTGTATCATTGAAAATACCTTATAATGTAACGTAATATGCAGTGTATCATTGAAAATACCTTATAATATATGGTAATTTGTTGTGTATCATTGAAAATACCTTATAATATAACGTAATATGCAGTGTATCATTGAAAATGCCTTATAATATAACGTAATATGCAGTGTATCATTGAAAATACCTTATAATATAATGTAATATGCAGTATATCATTGAAAATACCTTATAATATAACGTAATATGCAGTGTATCATTGAAAATACCTTATAATATAACGTAATATGCAGTGTATCATTGACAATACCTTATAATGTAACGTGATATGCAGTCTATCATTGGAAATACCTTATAATACAACGTAATATGCAGTGTATCATTGAAAATGCCTTATAATATAACGTAATATGCAGTGTATCATTGAAAATACCTTATAATATAATGTAATATGCAGTATATCATTGAAAATACCTTATAATATAACGTAATATGCAGAGTATCATTGAAAATACCTTATAATATAACGTAATATGCAGTGTATCATTGAAAATACCTTATACTGTAACGTAATATGCAGTGTATCATTGAAAATACATTATAATGTAATGTAATATGCAGTCTATCATTGAAAATATCTTATAATATAATGTAATATGCAGTGTATCATTGACAATACCTTATAATGTAACGTGATATGCAGTCTATCATTGGAAATACCTTATAATACAACGTAATATGCAGTGTATCATTGAAAATGCCTTATAATATAACGTAATATGCAGTGTATCATTGAAAATACCTTATAATATAATGTAATATGCAGTATATCATTGAAAATACCTTATAATATAACGTAATATGCAGTGTATCATTGAAAATGCCTTATAATATAACGTAATATGCAGTGTATCATTGAAAATACCTTATAATATAACGTGATATGCAGTCTATCATTGAAAATACCTTATAGTATGACGTAATATGCAGTGTATCATTGAAAATACTATATAGTATAATGTAATATTTGCAGTGTATCATTGAAAATACCTTAAATTATAAAGTAATATGCAGTGTATCATTGAAAATACCTTATAATATAATGTAATATTTGCAGTCTATCATTGAAAATACCTTATATTATAACGTAATATGCAGTGTATCATTGAAAATACCTTATAATGTAACGTAATAAGCAGTGTATCATTGAAAATATCTTGTAATGTAACGTAATATGCAGAGTATCATTCAAAATACCTTATAATATAACGTAATATGCAGAGTATCATTGAAAATACCTTATAATATAACGTGATATGCAGTATATCATTGAAAATACCTTATAATGTAATGTAATAAGCAGTGTATCATTGAAAATATCTTGTAATGTAACGTAATATGCAGAGTATTATTGAAAATGCCTTATAATATAACGTAATATGCAGTGTATCATTGAAAATATCATATAATATATTGTAATATGCAGTCTATCATTGAAAATATCTTATAATATAACGTAATATGCAATGTATCATGGAAAATACCTTATAATATAATGTAATATTTGCAGTCTATCATTGAAAATACCTTATAGTATGACGTAATATGCAGTGTATCATTGAAAATACGTGATAATATAACGTAATATGCAGTGTATCATTGAAAATACCTTATAATATAACGTAATATGCAGTGTATCATTGAAAATATCTTGTAATGTAACGTAATATGCAGAGTATTATTGAAAATGCCTTATAATATAACGTAATATGCAGTGTATCATTGAAAATATCATATAATATATTGTAATATGCAGTCTATCATTGAAAATATCTTATAATATAACGTAATATGCAATGTATCATGGAAAATACCTTATAATATAATGTAATATTTGCAGTCTATCATTGAAAATACCTTATAATATAACGTAATATGCAGTGTATCATTGAAAATACCTTATAATGTAACGTAATAAGCAGTGTATCATTGAAAACATCTTTTAATGTAACGTAATATGCAGAGTATCATTCAAAATACCTTATAATATAACGTAATATGCAGAGTATCATTGAAAATACCTTATAATATAACGTAATATGCAGTGTATCATTGAAAATACCTTATAATATATGGTAATTTGTTGTGTATCATTGAAAATACCTTATAATATAACGTAATATGCAGAGTATCATTGAAAATACCTTATAATATATGGTAATTTGTTGTGTATCATTGAAAATACCTTATAATATAACGTAATATGCAGAGTATCATTGAAAATACCTTATAATATAACGTAATATGCAGTGTATCATTGAAAATACCTTATAATATAACGTAATATGTAGTGTATCATTGAAAATACCTTATAATGTAACGTAATATGCAGTGTATCATTGAAAATACCTAATAATATATGGTAATTTGTTGTGTATCATTGAAAATACCTTATAATATAACGTAATATGCAGAGTATCATTGAAAATACCTTATAATATAACGTAATATGCAGTGTATCATTGAAAATACCTTATACTGTAACGTAATATGCAGTGTATCATTGAAAATACATTATAATGTAATGTAATATGCAGTCTATCATTGAAAATATCTTATAATATAATGTAATATGCAGTGTATCATTGACAATACCTTATAATGTAACGTGATATGCAGTCTATCATTGGAAATACCTTATAATACAACGTAATATGCAGTGTATCATTGAAAATACCTTATAATATAACGTAATATGCAGTGTATCATTGAAAATACCTTATAATATAATGTAATATGCAGTATATCATTGAAAATACCTTATAATATAACGTAATATGCAGTGTATCATTGAAAATGCCTTATAATATAACGTAATATGCAGTGTATCATTGAAAATACCTTATAATATAACGTGATATGCAGTCTATCATTGAAAATACCTTATAATATAATGTAATATTTGCAGTCTATCATTGAAAATACCTTATATTATAACGTAATATGCAGTGTATCATTGAAAATACCTTATAATGTAACGTAATAAGCAGTGTATCATTGAAAATATCTTGTAATGTAACGTAATATGCAGAGTATCATTCAAAATACCTTATAATATAACGTAATATGCAGAGTATCATTGAAAATACCTTATAATATAACGTAATATGCAGAGTATCATTGAAAATACCTTATAATATAACGTAATATGCAGTGTATCATTGAAAATACCTTATAATATATGGTAATTTGTTGTGTATCATTGAAAATACCTTATAATATAACGTAATATGCAGAGTATCATTGAAAATACCTTATAATATAACGTAATATGCAGTGTATCATTGAAAATACCTTATAATGTAACGTAATATGCAGTGTATCATTGAAAATACCTTATAATATATGGTAATTTGTTGTGTATCATTGAAAATACCTTATAATATAACGTAATATGCAGTGTATCATTGAAAATACCTTATAATATAACGTAATATGCAGTGTATCATTGAAAATACCTTATAATATAATGTAATATGCAGTATATCATTGAAAATACCTTATAATATAACGTAATATGCAGTGTATCATTGAAAATACCTTATAATATAACGTAATATGCAGTGTATCATTGACAATACCTTATAATGTAACGTGATATGCAGTCTATCATTGGAAATACCTTATAATACAACGTAATATGCAGTGTATCATTGAAAATGCCTTATAATATAACGTAATATGCAGTGTATCATTGAAAATACCTTATAATATAATGTAATATGCAGTATATCATTGAAAATACCTTATAATATAACGTAATATGCAGTGTATCATTGAAAATACCTTATAATGTAACGTAATATGCAGTGTATCATTGAAAATACCTTATAATATATGGTAATTTGTTGTGTATCATTGAAAATACCTTATAATATAACGTAATATGCAGAGTATCATTGAAAATACCTTATAATATAACGTAATATGCAGTGTATCATTGAAAATACCTTATACTGTAACGTAATATGCAGTGTATCATTGAAAATACATTATAATGTAATGTAATATGCAGTCTATCATTGAAAATATCTTATAATATAATGTAATATGCAGTGTATCATTGACAATACCTTATAATGTAACGTGATATGCAGTCTATCATTGGAAATACCTTATAATACAACGTAATATGCAGTGTATCATTGAAAATGCCTTATAATATAACGTAATATGCAGTGTATCATTGAAAATACCTTATAATATAATGTAATATGCAGTATATCATTGAAAATACCTTATAATATAACGTAATATGCAGTGTATCATTGAAAATGCCTTATAATATAACGTAATATGCAGTGTATCATTGAAAATACCTTATAATATAACGTGATATGCAGTCTATCATTGAAAATACCTTATAGTATGACGTAATATGCAGTGTATCATTGAAAATACTATATAGTATAATGTAATATTTGCAGTGTATCATTGAAAATACCTTAAATTATAAAGTAATATGCAGTGTATCATTGAAAATACCTTATAATATAATGTAATATTTGCAGTCTATCATTGAAAATACCTTATATTATAACGTAATATGCAGTGTATCATTGAAAATACCTTATAATGTAACGTAATAAGCAGTGTATCATTGAAAATATCTTGTAATGTAACGTAATATGCAGAGTATCATTCAAAATACCTTATAATATAACGTAATATGCAGAGTATCATTGAAAATACCTTATAATATAACGTGATATGCAGTATATCATTGAAAATACCTTATAATGTAATGTAATAAGCAGTGTATCATTGAAAATATCTTGTAATGTAACGTAATATGCAGAGTATCATTGAAAATGCCTTATAATATAACGTAATATGCAGTGTATCATTGAAAATATCATATAATATATTGTAATATGCAGTCTATCATTGAAAATATCTTATAATATAACGTAATATGCAATGTATCATGGAAAATACCTTATAATATAATGTAATATTTGCAGTCTATCATTGAAAATACCTTATAATGTAACGTAATAAGCAGTGTATCATTGAAAACATCTTTTAATGTAACGTAATATGCAGAGTATCATTCAAAATACCTTATAATATAACGTGATATGCAGTCTATCATTGAAAATACCTTATAGTATGACGTAATATGCAGTGTATCATTGAAAATACTATATAGTATAATGTAATATTTGCAGTGTATCATTGAAAATACCTTATAATATAATGTAATATTTGCAGTCTATCATTGAAAATACCTTATAATATAACGTAATATGCAGTGTATCATTGAAAATACCTTATAATGTAACGTAATAAGCAGTGTATCATTGAAAACATCTTTTAATGTAACGTAATATGTAGAGTATCATTCAAAATACCTTATAATATAACGTGATATGCAGTCTATCATTGAAAATACCTTATAGTATGACGTAATATGCAGTGTATCATTGAAAATACCTTATAATATAATGTAATATTTGCAGTCTATCATTGAAAGTACCTTATAATATTACGTAATATGCAGTCCATCATTGAAAATACGTGATAATATAACGTAATATGCAGTGTATCATTGAAAATACGTGATAATATAACGTAATATGCAGTGTATCATTGAAAATACCTTATAATATAATGTAATATTTGCAGTCTATCATTGAAAATACCTTATAATGTAACGTAATAAGCAGTGTATCATTGAAAATATCTTGTAATGTAACGTAATATGCAGAGTATCATTCAAAATACCTTATAATATAACGTAATATGCAGAGTATCATTGAAAATACCTTATAATATAACGTAATATGCAGTGTATCATTGAAAATACCTTATAATGTAACGTAATATGCAGTGTATCATTGAAAATGTCTTGTAATGTAACGTAATATGCAGAGTATCATTCAAAATACCTTATAATATAACGTAATATGCAGAGTATCATTGAAAATACCTTATAATATAACGTGATATGCAGTATATCATTGAAAATGCCTTATAATAAATAGTAATATGCAGTCTATCGTTAAAAATACGTGATAATATAACGTAATATGCAGTGTATCATTGAAAATACCTTATAATATAATGTAATATTTGCAGTGTATCATTGAAAATAACTTATAATATAATGTAATATTTGCAGTCTATCATTGAAAGTACCTTATACTATTACGTAATATGCAGTCCATCATTGAAAATACGTGATAATATAACGTAATATGCAGTGTATCATTGAAAATACGTGATAATATAACGTAATATGCAGTGTATCATTGAAAATACGTGATAATATAACGTAATATGCAGTGTATCATTGAAAACACCTTATAATATAATGTAATATTTGCAGTCTATCATTGAAAATACCTTAAATTATAAAGTAATATGCAGTGTATCATTGAAAATACCTTATACTATAAGTTAATATTTGCAGTCTATCATTGAAAATACCTTATATTATAACGTAATATGCAGTGTATCATTGAAAATACCTTATAATGTAACGTAATAAGCAGTGTATCATTGAAAATATCTTGTAATGTAACGTAATATGCAGAGTATCATTCAAAATACCTTATAATATAACGTAATATGCAGAGTATCATTGAAAATACCTTATAATATAACGTGATATGCAGTATATCATTGAAAATACCTTATAATGTAATGTAATAAGCAGTGTATCATTGAAAATATCTTGTAATGTAACGTAATATGCAGAGTATTATTGAAAATGCCTTATAATATAACGTAATATGCAGTGTATCATTGAAAATATCATATAATATATTG
The DNA here is from genome assembly GCA_916610255.1 of Lasioglossum lativentre. Classification (NCBI taxonomy): domain Eukaryota; kingdom Metazoa; phylum Arthropoda; class Insecta; order Hymenoptera; family Halictidae; genus Lasioglossum; species Lasioglossum lativentre. Next base: position 180,535 of record CAKAJI010000905.1, read on the forward strand.
TAATATGCAGTCTATCATTGAAAATACCTTATAATATAACGTAATATGCAGTGTATCATTGAAAATACCTTATAATGTAACGTAATATGCAGTGTATCATTGAAAATACCTTATAATATATGGTAATTTGTTGTGTATCATTGAAAATACCTTATAATATAACGTAATATGCAGAGTATCATTGAAAATACATTATAATTTAACGTAATATGCAGTGTATCATTGAAAATACCTTATAATGTAACGTAATATGCAGTGTATCATTGAAAATACATTATAATGTAATGTAATATGCAGTCTATCATTGAAAATATCTTATAATATAATGTAATATGCAGTGTATCATTGACAATACCTTATAATGTAACGTGATATGCAGTCTATCATTGGAAATACCTTATAATACAACGTAATATGCAGTGTATCATTGAAAATGCCTTATAATATAACGTAATATGCAGTGTATCATTGAAAATACCTTATAATATAACGTGATATGCAGTCTATCATTGAAAATACCTTATAGTATGACGTAATATGCAGTGTATCATTGAAAATACTATATAGTATAATGTAATATTTGCAGTGTATCATTGAAAATACCTTATAATATAATGTAATATTTGCAGTCTATCATTGAAAATACCTTATAATATTACGTAATATGCAGTCCATCATTGAAAATACGTGATAATATAACGTAATATGCAGTGTATCATTGAAAATACCTTATAATGTAACGTAATAAGCAGTGTATCATTGAAAATATCTTGTAATGTAACGTAATATGCAGAGTATCATTCAAAATACCTTATAATATAACGTAATATGCAGAGTATCATTGAAAATACCTTATAATATAACGTGATATGCAGTATATCATTGAAAATACCTTATAATGTAATGTAATAAGCAGTGTATCATTGAAAATATCTTGTAATGTAACGTAATATGCAGAGTATTATTGAAAATGCCTTATAATATAACGTAATATGCAGTGTATCATTGAAAATATCATATAATATATTGTAATATGCAGTCTATCATTGAAAATATCTTATAATATAACGTAATATGCAATGTATCATGGAAAATACCTTATAATATAATGTAATATTTGCAGTCTATCATTGAAAATACCTTATAATATAACGTAATATGCAGTGTATCATTGAAAATACCTTATAATGTAACGTAATAAGCAGTGTATCATTGAAAACATCTTTTAATGTAACGTAATATGCAGAGTATCATTCAAAATACCTTATAATATAACGTAATATGCAGAGTATCATTGAAAATACCTTATAATATAACGTAATATGCAGTGTATCATTGAAAATACCTTATAATATATGGTAATTTGTTGTGTATCATTGAAAATACCTTATAATATAACGTAATATGCAGAGTATCATTGAAAATACCTTATAATATAACGTAATATGCAGTGTATCATTGAAAATACCTTATAATGTAACGTAATATGCAGTGTATCATTGAAAATACCTTATAATATATGGTAATTTGTTGTGTATCATTGAAAATACCTTATAATATAACGTAATATGCAGAGTATCATTGAAAATACATTATAATTTAACGTAATATGCAGTGTATCATTGAAAATACCTTATAATGTAACGTAATATGCAGTGTATCATTGAAAATACATTATAATGTAATGTAATATGCAGTCTATCATTGAAAATATCTTATAATATAATGTAATATGCAGTGTATCATTGACAATACCTTATAATGTAACGTGATATGCAGTCTATCATTGGAAATACCTTATAATACAACGTAATATGCAGTGTATCATTGAAAATGCCTTATAATATAACGTAATATGCAGTGTATCATTGAAAATACCTTATAATATAATGTAATATGCAGTATATCATTGAAAATACCTTATAATATAACGTAATATGCAGTGTATCATTGAAAATGCCTTATAATATAACGTAATATGCAGTGTATCATTGAAAATACCTTATAATATAACGTGATATGCAGTCTATCATTGAAAATACCATATAGTATGACGTAATATGCAGTGTATCATTGAAAATACTATATAGTATAATGTAATATTTGCAGTGTATCATTGAAAATACCTTATAATATAATGTAATATTTGCAGTCTATCATTGAAAATACCTTATAATATAACGTAATATGCAGTGTATCATTGAAAATACCTTATAATGTAATGTAATAAGCAGTGTATCATTGAAAATATCTTGTAATGTAACGTAATATGCAGAGTATTATTGAAAATGCCTTATAATATAACGTAATATGCAGTGTATCATTGAAAATACCTTATAATATATGGTAATTTGTTGTGTATCATTGAAAATACCTTATAATATAACGTAATATGCAGAGTATCATTGAAAATACCTTATAATATAACGTAATATGCAGTGTATCATTGAAAATACCTTATAATATATGGTAATTTGTTGTGTATCATTGAAAATACCTTATAATATAACGTAATATGCAGAGTATCATTGAAAATACCTTATAATATAACGTAATATGCAGTGTATCATTGAAAATACCTTATAATGTAACGTAATATGCAGTGTATCATTGAAAATACCTTATAATATATGGTAATTTGTTGTGTATCATTGAAAATACCTTATAATATAACGTAATATGCAGAGTATCATTGAAAATACATTATAATTTAACGTAATATGCAGTGTATCATTGAAAATACCTTATAATATAACGTAATATGCAGTGTATCATTGAAAATACATTATAATGTAATGTAATATGCAGTCTATCATTGAAAATATCTTATAATATAATGTAATATGCAGTGTATCATTGACAATACCTTATAATGTAACGTGATATGCAGTCTATCATTGGAAATACCTTATAATACAACGTAATATGCAGTGTATCATTGAAAATGCCTTATAATATAACGTAATATGCAGTGTATCATTGAAAATACCTTATAATATAATGTAATATGCAGTATATCATTGAAAATACCTTATAATATAACGTAATATGCAGTGTATCATTGAAAATGCCTTATAATATAACGTAATATGCAGTGTATCATTGAAAATACCTTATAATATAACGTGATATGCAGTCTATCATTGAAAATACCATATAGTATGACGTAATATGCAGTGTATCATTGAAAATACTATATAGTATAATGTAATATTTGCAGTGTATCATTGAAAATACCTTATAATATAATGTAATATTTGCAGTCTATCATTGAAAATACCTTATAATATAACGTAATATGCAGTGTATCATTGAAAATACCTTATAATGTAATGTAATAAGCAGTGTATCATTGAAAATATCTTGTAATGTAACGTAATATGCAGAGTATTATTGAAAATGCCTTATAATATAACGTAATATGCAGTGTATCATTGAAAATACCTTATAATATATGGTAATTTGTTGTGTATCATTGAAAATACCTTATAATATAACGTAATATGCAGAGTATCATTGAAAATACCTTATAATATAACGTAATATGCAGTGTATCATTGAAAATACCTTATAATATAACGTGATATGCAGTCTATCATTGAAAATACCTTATAGTATGACGTAATATGCAGTGTATCATTGAAAATACTATATAGTATAATGTAATATTTGCAGTGTATCATTGAAAATACCTTATAATATAATGTAATATTTGCAGTCTATCATTGAAAATACCTTATAATATTACGTAATATGCAGTCCATCATTGAAAATACGTGATAATATAACGTAATATGAAGTGTATCATTGAAAATACCTTATAATGTAACGTAATAAGCAGTGTATCATTGAAAATATCTTGTAATGTAACGTAATATGCAGAGTATCATTCAAAATACCTTATAATATAACGTAATATGTAGAGTATCATTGAAAATACCTTATAATATAACGTGATATGCAGTATATCATTGAAAATACCTTATAATGTAATGTAATAAGCAGTGTATCATTGAAAATATCTTGTAATGTAACGTAATATGCAGAGTATTATTGAAAATGCCTTATAATATAACGTAATATGCAGTGTATCATTGAAAATATCATATAATATATTGTAATATGCAGTCTATCATTGAAAATATCTTATAATATAACGTAATATGCAATGTATCATGGAAAATACCTTATAATATAATGTAATATTTGCAGTCTATCATTGAAAATACCTTATAATATAACGTAATATGCAGTGTATCATTGAAAATACCTTATAATGTAACGTAATAAGCAGTGTATCATTGAAAACATCTTGTAATGTAACGTAATATGCAGAGTATCATTCAAAATACCTTATAATATAACGTAATATGCAGTGTATCATTGAAAATACCTTATAATATAACGTAATATGCAGTGTATCATTGAAAATACCTTATAATATATGGTAATTTGTTGTGTATCATTGAAAATACCTTATAATATAACGTAATATGCAGAGTATCATTGAAAATACCTTATAATATAACGTAATATGCAGTGTATCATTGAAAATACCTTATAATGTAACGTAATATGCAGTGTATCATTGAAAATACCTTATAATATATGGTAATTTGTTGTGTATCATTGAAAATACCTTATAATATAACGTAATATGCAGAGTATCATTGAAAATACATTATAATTTAACGTAATATGCAGTGTATCATTGAAAATACCTTATAATATAACGTAATATGCAGAGTATCATTGAAAATACATTATAATTTAACGTAATATGCAGTGTATCATTGAAAATACCTTATAATGTAACGTAATATGCAGTGTATCATTGAAAATACATTATAATGTAATGTAATATGCAGTCTATCATTGAAAATATCTTATAATATAATGTAATATGCAGTGTATCATTGACAATACCTTATAATGTAACGTGATATGCAGTCTATCATTGGAAATACCTTATAATACAACGTAATATGCAGTGTATCATTGAAAATGCCTTATAATATAACGTAATATGCAGTGTATCATTGAAAATACCTTATAATATAATGTAATATGCAGTATATCATTGAAAATACCTTATAATATAACGTAATATGCAGTGTATCATTGAAAATGCCTTATAATATAACGTAATATGCAGTGTATCATTGAAAATACCTTATAATATAACGTGATATGCAGTCTATCATTGAAAATACCATATAGTATGACGTAATATGCAGTGTATCATTGAAAATACTATATAGTATAATGTAATATTTGCAGTGTATCATTGAAAATACCTTATAATATAATGTAATATTTGCAGTCTATCATTGAAAATACCTTATAATATTACGTAATATGCAGTGTATCATTGAAAATACCTTATAATGTAATGTAATAAGCAGTGTATCATTGAAAATATCTTGTAATGTAACGTAATATGCAGAGTATTATTGAAAATGCCTTATAATATAACGTAATATGCAGTGTATCATTGAAAATACCTTATAATATATGGTAATTTGTTGTGTATCATTGAAAATACCTTATAATATAACGTAATATGCAGTGTATCATTGAAAATACCTTATAATATAACGTAATATGCAGTGTATCATTGAAAATACCTTATAATATATGGTAATTTGTTGTGTATCATTGAAAATACCTTATAATATAACGTAATATGCAGAGTATCATTGAAAATACCTTATAATATAACGTAATATGCAGTGTATCATTGAAAATACCTTATAATGTAACGTAATATGCAGTGTATCATTGAAAATACCTTATAATATATGGTAATTTGTTGTGTATCATTGAAAATACCTTATAATATAACGTAATATGCAGAGTATCATTGAAAATACATTATAATTTAACGTAATATGCAGTGTATCATTGAAAATACCTTATAATGTAACGTAATATGCAGTGTATCATTGAAAATACATTATAATGTAATGTAATATGCAGTCTATCATTGAAAATATCTTATAATATAATGTAATATGCAGTGTATCATTGACAATACCTTATAATGTAACGTGATATGCAGTCTATCATTGGAAATACCTTATAATACAACGTAATATGCAGTGTATCATTGAAAATGCCTTATAATATAACGTAATATGCAGTGTATCATTGAAAATACCTTATAATATAATGTAATATGCAGTATATCATTGAAAATACCTTATAATATAACGTAATATGCAGTGTATCATTGAAAATACCTTATAATATAACGTAATATGCAGTGTATCATTGAAAATACCTTATAATATAACGTGATATGCAGTCTATCATTGAAAATACCATATAGTATGACGTAATATGCAGTGTATCATTGAAAATACTATATAGTATAATGTAATATTTGCAGTGTATCATTGAAAATACCTTATAATATAATGTAATATTTGCAGTCTATCATTGAAAATACCTTATAATATTACGTAATATGCAGTGTATCATTGAAAATACCTTATAATGTAATGTAATAAGCAGTGTATCATTGAAAATATCTTGTAATGTAACGTAATATGCAGAGTATTATTGAAAATGCCTTATAATATAACGTAATATGCAGTGTATCATTGAAAATACCTTATAATATATGGTAATTTGTTGTGTATCATTGAAAATACCTTATAATATAACGTAATATGCAGTGTATCATTGAAAATACCTTATAATATAACGTAATATGCAGTGTATCATTGAAAATACCTTATAATATAACGTGATATGCAGTCTATCATTGAAAATACCTTATAGTATGACGTAATATGCAGTGTATCATTGAAAATACTATATAGTATAATGTAATATTTGCAGTGTATCATTGAAAATACCTTATAATATAATGTAATATTTGCAGTCTATCATTGAAAATACCTTATAATATTACGTAATATGCAGTCAATCATTGAAAATACGTGATAATATAACGTAATATGAAGTGTATCATTGAAAATACCTTATAATGTAACGTAATAAGCAGTGTATCATTGAAAATATCTTGTAATGTAACGTAATATGCAGAGTATCATTCAAAATACCTTATAATATAACGTAATATGTAGAGTATCATTGAAAATACCTTATAATATAACGTGATATGCAGTATATCATTGAAAATACCTTATAATGTAATGTAATAAGCAGTGTATCATTGAAAATATCTTGTAATGTAACGTAATATGCAGAGTATTATTGAAAATGCCTTATAATATAACGTAATATGCAGTGTATCATTGAAAATATCATATAATATATTGTAATATGCAGTCTATCATTGAAAATATCTTATAATATAACGTAATATGCAATGTATCATGGAAAATACCTTATAATATAATGTAATATTTGCAGTCTATCATTGAAAATACCTTATAATATAACGTAATATGCAGTGTATCATTGAAAATACCTTATAATGTAACGTAATAAGCAGTGTATCATTGAAAACATCTTTTAATGTAACGTAATATGCAGAGTATCATTCAAAATACCTTATAATATAACGTAATATGCAGAGTATCATTGAAAATACCTTATAATATAACGTAATATGCAGTGTATCATTGAAAATACCTTATAATATATGGTAATTTGTTGTGTATCATTGAAAATACCTTATAATATAACGTAATATGCAGAGTATCATTGAAAATACCTTATAATATAACGTAATATGCAGTGTATCATTGAAAATACCTTATAATGTAACGTAATATGCAGTGTATCATTGAAAATACCTTATAATATATGGTAATTTGTTGTGTATCATTGAAAATACCTTATAATATAACGTAATATGCAGAGTATCATTGAAAATACATTATAATTTAACGTAATATGCAGTGTATCATTGAAAATACCTTATAATGTAACGTAATATGCAGTGTATCATTGAAAATACATTATAATGTAATGTAATATGCAGTCTATCATTGAAAATACCTTATAATATAATGTAATATGCAGTGTATCATTGACAATACCTTATAATGTAACGTGATATGCAGTCTATCATTGGAAATACCTTATAATACAACGTAATATGCAGTGTATCATTGAAAATGCCTTATAATATAACGTAATATGCAGTGTATCATTGAAAATACCTTATAATATAATGTAATATGCAGTATATCATTGAAAATACCTTATAATATAACGTAATATGCAGTGTATCATTGAAAATGCCTTATAATATAACGTAATATGCAGTGTATCATTGAAAATACCTTATAATATAACGTGATATGCAGTCTATCATTGAAAATACCATATAGTATGACGTAATATGCAGTGTATCATTGAAAATACTATATAGTATAATGTAATATTTGCAGTGTATCATTGAAAATACCTTATAATATAATGTAATATGCAGTCTATCATTGAAAATACCTTATAATATAACGTAATATGCAGTGTATCATTGAAAATACCTTATAATGTAATGTAATAAGCAGTGTATCATTGAAAATATCTTGTAATGTAACGTAATATGCAGAGTATTATTGAAAATGCCTTATAATATAACGTAATATGCAGTGTATCATTGAAAATACCTTATAATATATGGTAATTTGTTGTGTATCATTGAAAATACCTTATAATATAACGTAATATGCAGAGTATCATTGAAAATACCTTATAATATAACGTAATATGCAGTGTATCATTGAAAATACCTTATAATATAACGTGATATGCAGTCTATCATTGAAAATACCTTATAGTATGACGTAATATGCAGTGTATCATTGAAAATACTATATAGTATAATGTAATATTTGCAGTGTATCATTGAAAATACCTTATAATATAATGTAATATTTGCAGTCTATCATTGAAAATACCTTATAATATTACGTAATATGCAGTCCATCATTGAAAATACGTGATAATATAACGTAATATGCAGTGTATCCTTGAAAATACCTTATAATGTAACGTAATAAGCAGTGTATCATTGAAAATATCTTGTAATGTAACGTAATATGCAGAGTATTATTGAAAATGCCTTATAATATAACGTAATATGCAGTGTATCATTGAAAATATCATATAATATATTGTAATATGCAGTCTATCATTGAAAATATCTTATAATATAACGTAATATGCAATGTATCATGGAAAATACCTTATAATATAATGTAATATTTGCAGGCTATCATTGAAAATACCTTATAATATAACGTAATATGCAGTGTTTCATTGAAAATACCTTATAATGTAACGTAATAAGCAGTGTATCATTGAAAACATCTTTTAATGTAACGTAATATGCAGAGTATCATTCAAAATACCTTATAATATAACGTAATATGCAGAGTATCATTGAAAATACCTTATAATATAACGTAATATGCAGTGTATCATTGAAAATACCTTATAATATATGGTAATTTGTTGTGTATCATTGAAAATACCTTATAATATAACGTAATATGCAGAGTATCATTGAAAATACCTTATAATATAACGTAATATGCAGTGTATCATTGAAAATACCTTATAATGTAACGTAATATGCAGTGTATCATTGAAAATACATTATAATGTAATGTAATATGCAGTCTATCATTGAAAATATCTTATAATATAATGTAATATGCAGTGTATCATTGACAATACCTTATAATGTAACGTGATATGCAGTCTATCATTGGAAATACCTTATAATACAACGTAATATGCAGTGTATCATTGAAAATGCCTTATAATATAACGTAATATGCAGTGTATCATTGAAAATACCTTATAATATAACGTGATATGCAGTCTATCATTGAAAATACCTTATAGTATGACGTAATATGCAGTGTATCATTGAAAATACTATATAGTATAATGTAATATTTGCAGTGTATCATTGAAAATACCTTATAATATAATGTAATATTTGCAGTCTATCATTGAAAATACCTTATAATATTACGTAATATGCAGTGTATCATTGAAAATACCTTATAATGTAATGTAATAAGCAGTGTATCATTGAAAATATCTTGTAATGTAACGTAATATGCAGAGTATTATTGAAAATGCCTTATAATATAACGTAATATGCAGTGTATCATTGAAAATACCTTATAATATATGGTAATTTGTTGTGTATCATTGAAAATACCTTATAATATAACGTAATATGCAGAGTATCATTGAAAATACCTTATAATATAACGTAATATGCAGTGTATCATTGAAAATACCTTATAATATATGGTAATTTGTTGTGTATCATTGAAAATACCTTATAATATAACGTAATATGCAGAGTATCATTGAAAATACCTTATAATATAACGTAATATGCAGTGTATCATTGAAAATACCTTATAATATAACGTGATATGCAGTCTATCATTGAAAATACCTTATAGTATGACGTAATATGCAGTGTATCATTGAAAATACTATATAGTATAATGTAATATTTGCGGTGTATCATTGAAAATACCTTATAATATAATGTAATATTTGCAGTCTATCATTGAAAATACCTTATAATATTACGTAATATGCAGTCCATCATTGAAAATACGTGATAATATAACGTAATATGCAGTGTATCATTGAAAATACCTTATAATGTAACGTAATAAGCAGTGTATCATTGAAAATATCTTGTAATGTAACGTAATATGCAGAGTATTATTGAAAATGCCTTATAATATAACGTAATATGCAGTGTATCATTGAAAATATCATATAATATATTGTAATATGCAGTCTATCATTGAAAATATCTTATAATATAACGTAATATGCAATGTATCATGGAAAATACCTTATAATATAATGTAATATTTGCAGGCTATCATTGAAAATACCTTATAATATAACGTAATATGCAGTGTTTCATTGAAAATACCTTATAATGTAACGTAATAAGCAGTGTATCATTGAAAACATCTTTTAATGTAACGTAATATGCAGAGTATCATTCAAAATACCTTATAATATAACGTAATATGCAGAGTATCATTGAAAATACCTTATAATATAACGTAATATGCAGTGTATCATTGAAAATACCTTATAATATATGGTAATTTGTTGTGTATCATTGAAAATACCTTATAATATAACGTAATATGCAGAGTATCATTGAAAATACCTTATAATATAACGTAATATGCAGTGTATCATTGAAAATACCTTATAATGTAACGTAATATGCAGTGTATCATTGAAAATACATTATAATGTAATGTAATATGCAGTCTATCATTGAAAATATCTTATAATATAATGTAATATGCAGTGTATCATTGACAATACCTTATAATGTAACGTGATATGCAGTCTATCATTGGAAATACCTTATAATACAACGTAATATGCAGTGTATCATTGAAAATGCCTTATAATATAACGTAATATGCAGTGTATCATTGAAAATACCTTATAATATAACGTGATATGCAGTCTATCATTGAAAATACCTTATAGTATGACGTAATATGCAGTGTATCATTGAAAATACTATATAGTATAATGTAATATTTGCAGTGTATCATTGAAAATACCTTATAATATAATGTAATATTTGCAGTCTATCATTGAAAATACCTTATAATATTACGTAATATGCAGTGTATCATTGAAAATACCTTATAATGTAATGTAATAAGCAGTGTATCATTGAAAATATCTTGTAATGTAACGTAATATGCAGAGTATTATTGAAAATGCCTTATAATATAACGTAATATGCAGTGTATCATTGAAAATACCTTATAATATATGGTAATTTGTTGTGTATCATTGAAAATACCTTATAATATAACGTAATATGCAGAGTATCATTGAAAATACCTTATAATATAACGTAATATGCAGTGTATCATTGAAAATACCTTATAATATAACGTGATATGCAGTCTATCATTGAAAATACCTTATAGTATGACGTAATATGCAGTGTATCATTGAAAATACTATATAGTATAATGTAATATTTGCAGTGTATCATTGAAAATACCTTATAATATAATGTAATATTTGCAGTCTATCATTGAAAATACCTTATAATATTACGTAATATGCAGTCCATCATTGAAAATACGTGATAATATAACGTAATATGCAGTGTATCATTGAAAATACCTTATAATGTAACGTAATAAGCAGTGTATCATTGAAAATATCTTGTAATGTAACGTAATATGCAGAGTATTATTGAAAATGCCTTATAATATAACGTAATATGCAGTGTATCATTGAAAATATCATATAATATATTGTAATATGCAGTCTATCATTGAAAATATCTTATAATATAACGTAATATGCAATGTATCATGGAAAATACCTTATAATATAATGTAATATTTGCAGGCTATCATTGAAAATACCTTATAATATAACGTAATATGCAGTGTTTCATTGAAAATACCTTATAATGTAACGTAATAAGCAGTGTATCATTGAAAACATCTTTTAATGTAACGTAATATGCAGAGTATCATTCAAAATACCTTATAATATAACGTAATATGCAGAGTATCATTGAAAATACCTTATAATATAACGTAATATGCAGTGTATCATTGAAAATACCTTATAATATATGGTAATTTGTTGTGTATCATTGAAAATACCTTATAATATAACGTAATATGCAGAGTATCATTGAAAATACCTTATAATATAACGTAATATGCAGTGTATCATTGAAAATACCTTATAATGTAACGTAATATGCAGTGTATCATTGAAAATACATTATAATGTAATGTAATATGCAGTCTATCATTGAAAATATCTTATAATATAATGTAATATGCAGTGTATCATTGACAATACCTTATAATGTAACGTGATATGCAGTCTATCATTGGAAATACCTTATAATACAACGTAATATGCAGTGTATCATTGAAAATGCCTTATAATATAACGTAATATGCAGTGTATCATTGAAAATACCTTATAATATAACGTGATATGCAGTCTATCATTGAAAATACCTTATAGTATGACGTAATATGCAGTGTATCATTGAAAATACTATATAGTATAATGTAATATTTGCAGTGTATCATTGAAAATACCTTATAATATAATGTAATATTTGCAGTCTATCATTGAAAATACCTTATAATATTACGTAATATGCAGTGTATCATTGAAAATACCTTATAATGTAATGTAATAAGCAGTGTATCATTGAAAATATCTTGTAATGTAACGTAATATGCAGAGTATTATTGAAAATGCCTTATAATATAACGTAATATGCAGTTTATCATTGAAAATACCTTATAATATATGGTAATTTGTTGTGTATCATTGAAAATACCTTATAATATAACGTAATATGCAGAGTATCATTGAAAATACCTTATAATATAACGTAATATGCAGTGTATCATTGAAAATACCTTATAATATAACGTAATATGCAGTCTATCATTGAAAATATCTTATAATATAATGTAATATGCAGTGTATCATTGAAAATACTATATAGTATAATGTAATATTTGCAGTGTATCATTGAAAATACCTTATAATATAATGTAATATTTGCAGTCTATCATTGAAAATACCTTATAATATTACGTAATATGCAGTCCATCATTGAAAATACGTGATAATATAACGTAATATGCAGTGTATCATTGAAAATACGTGATAATATAACGTAATATGCTGTGTATCATTGAAAATACCTTATAATATAATGTAATATTTGCAGTCTATCATTGAAAATACCTTATAATGTAACGTAATAAGCAGTGTATCATTGAAAATATCTTGTAATGTAACGTAATATGCAGAGTATCATTCAAAATACCTTATAATATAACGTAATATGCAGAGTATCATTCAAAATACCTTATAATATAACGTAATATGCAGAGTATCATTGAAAATACCTTATAATATAACGTGATATGCAGTATATCATTGAAAATACCTTATAATGTAACGTAATAAGCAGTGTATCATTGAAAATACCTTATAATATAATGTAATATTTGCAGTGTATCATTGAAAATACCTTATAATATAATGTAATATTTGCAGTCTATCATTGAAAATACCTTATAATATAATGTAATATTTGCAGTCTATCATTGAAAATACCTTATATTATAACGTAATATGCAGTGTATCATTGAAAATACCTTATAATATAACGTAATAAGCAGTGTATCATTGAAAATATCTTGTAATGTAACGTAATATGCAGAGTATCATTCAAAATACCTTATAATATAACGTAATATGCAGAGTATCATTGAAAATACCTTATAATATAACGTGATATGCAGTATATCATTGAAAATACCTTATAATGTAATGTAATAAGCAGTGTATCATTGAAAATATCTTGTAATGTAACGTAATAAGCAGTGTATCATTGAAAACATCTTTTAATGTAACGTAATATGTAGAGTATCATTCAAAATACCTTATAATATAACGTAATATGCAGTCTATCATTGAAAATATCTTATAGTATGACGTAATATGCAGTGTATCATTGAAAATACTATATAGTATAATGTAATATTTGCAGTGTATCATTGAAAATACCTTATAATATAATGTAATATTTGCAGTCTATCATTGAAAATACCTTATAATATTACGTAATATGCAGTCCATCATTGAAAATACGTGATAATATAACGTAATATGCAGTGTATCATTGAAAATACGTGATAATATAACGTAATATGCTGTGTATCATTGAAAATACCTTATAATATAATGTAATATTTGCAGTCTATCATTGAAAATACCTTATAATGTAACGTAATAAGCAGTGTATCATTGAAAATATCTTGTAATGTAACGTAATATGCAGAGTATCATTCAAAATACCTTATAATATAACGTAATATGCAGAGTATCATTCAAAATACCTTATAATATAACGTAATATGCAGAGTATCATTGAAAATACCTTATAATATAACGTGATATGCAGTATATCATTGAAAATACCTTATAATGTAACGTAATAAGCAGTGTATCATTGAAAATACCTTATAATATAATGTAATATTTGCAGTGTATCATTGAAAATACCTTATAATATAATGTAATATTTGCAGTCTATCATTGAAAATACCTTATAATATAATGTAATATTTGCAGTCTATCATTGAAAATACCTTATATTATAACGTAATATGCAGTGTATCATTGAAAATACCTTATAATGTAACGTAATAAGCAGTGTATCATTGAAAATATCTTGTAATGTAACGTAATATGCAGAGTATCATTCAAAATACCTTATAATATAACGTAATATGCAGAGTATCATTGAAAATACCTTATAATATAACGTGATATGCAGTATATCATTGAAAATACCTTATAATGTAATGTAATAAGCAGTGTATCATTGAAAATATCTTGTAATGTAACGTAATAAGCAGTGTATCATTGAAAACATCTTGTAATGTAACGTAATATGCAGAGTATCATTCAAAATACCTTATAATATAACGTGATATGCAGTCTATCATTGAAAATACCTTATAGTATGACGTAATATGCAGTGTATCATTGAAAATACTATATAGTATAATGTAATATTTGCAGTGTATCATTGAAAATACCTTATAATATAATGTAATATTTGCAGTCTATCATTGAAAATACCTTATAATATTACGTAATATGCAGTCCATCATTGAAAATACGTGATAATATAACGTAATATGCAGTGTATCATTGAAAATACGTGATAATATAACGTAATATGCAGTGTATCATTGAAAATACCTTATAATATAATGTAATATTTGCAGTGTATCATTGAAAATACCTTATAATATAATGTAATATTTGCAGTCTATCATTGAAAGTACCTTATAATATTACGTAATATGCAGTCCATCATTGAAAATACGTGATAATATAACGTAATATGCAGTGTATCATTGAAAATACGTGATAATATAACGTAATATGCAGTGTATCATTGAAAATACCTTATAATGTAACGTAATATGCAGTGTATCATTGAAAATGTCTTGTAATGTAACGTAATATGCAGAGTATCATTCAAAATACCTTATAATATAACGTAATATGCAGAGTATCATTGAAAATACCTTATAATATAACGTGATATGCAGTATATCATTAAAAATACCTTATAATGTAATGTAATAAGCAGTGTATCATTGAAAATATCTTGTAATGTAACGTAATATGCAGAGTATCATTGAAAATACCTTATAATGTAACGTAATAAGCAGTGTATCATTGAAAACATCTTTTAATGTAACGTAATATGCAGAGTATCATTCAAAATACCTTATAATATAACGTAATATGCAGTGTATCATTGAAAATACCTTATAATGTAACGTAATATGCAGTGTATCATTGAAAATACCTTATAATATATGGTAATTTGTTGTGTATCATTGAAAATACCTTATAATATAACGTAATATGCAGAGTATCATTGAAAATACATTATAATTTAACGTAATATGCAGTGTATCATTGAAAATACCTTATAATATAACGTAATATGCAGTGTATCATTGAAAATACATTATAATGTAATGTAATATGCAGTCTATCATTGAAAATATCTTATAATATAATGTAATATGCAGTGTATCATTGACAATACCTTATAATGTAACGTGATATGCAGTCTATCATTGGAAATACCTTATAATTCAACGTAATATGCAGTGTATCATTGAAAATGCCTTATAATATAACGTAATATGCAGTGTATCATTGAAAATACCTTATAATATAATGTAATATGCAGTATATCATTGAAAATACCTTATAATATAACGTAATATGCAGTGTATCATTGAAAATGCCTTATAATATAACGTAATATGCAGTGTATCATTGAAAATACCTTATAATATAACGTGATATGCAGTCTATCATTGAAAATACCTTATAGTATGACGTAATATGCAGTGTATCATTGAAAATACTATATAGTATAATGTAATATTTGCAGTGTATCATTGAAAATACCTTATAATATAATGTAATATTTGCAGTCTATCATTGAAAATACCTTATAATATTACGTAATATGCAGTCCATCATTGAAAATACGTGATAATATAACGTAATATGCAGTGTATCATTGAAAATACGTGATAATATAACGTAATATGCAGTGTATCATTGAAAATACCTTATAATATAATGTAATATTTGCAGTGTATCATTGAAAATACCTTATAATATAATGTAATATTTGCAGTCTATCATTGAAAGTACCTTATAATATTACGTAATATGCAGTCCATCATTGAAAATACGTGATAATATAACGTAATATGCAGTGTATCATTGAAAATACGTGATAATATAACGTAATATGCAGTGTATCATTGAAAATACCTTATAATGTAACGTAATATGCAGTGTATCATTGAAAATGTCTTGTAATGTAACGTAATATGCAGAGTATCATTCAAAATACCTTATAATATAACGTAATATGCAGAGTATCATTGAAAATACCTTATAATATAACGTGATATGCAGTATATCATTAAAAATACCTTATAATGTAATGTAATAAGCAGTGTATCATTGAAAATATCTTGTAATGTAACGTAATATGCAGAGTATTATTGAAAATGCCTTATAATATAACGTAATATGCAGTGTATCATTGAAAATATCATATAATATATTGTAATATGCAGTCTATCATTGAAAATATCTTATAATATAACGTAATATGCAATGTATCATGGAAAATACCTTATAATATAATGTAATATTTGCAGTCTATCATTGAAAATACCTTATAATATAACGTAATATGCAGTGTATCATTGAAAATACCTTATAATATAATGTAATATTTGCAGTCTATCATTGAAAATACCTTATAATATAATGTAATATTTGCAGTCTATCATTGAAAATACCTTATATTATAACGTAATATGCAGTGTATCATTGAAAATACCTTATAATGTAACGTAATAAGCAGTGTATCATTGAAAATATCTTGTAATGTAACGTAATATGCAGAGTATCATTCAAAATACCTTATAATATAACGTAATATGCAGAGTATCATTGAAAATACCTTATAATATAACGTGATATGCAGTATATCATTGAAAATACCTTATAATGTAATGTAATAAGCAGTGTATCATTGAAAATATCTTGTAATGTAACGTAATAAGCAGTGTATCATTGAAAACATCTTTTAATGTAACGTAATATGTAGAGTATCATTCAAAATACCTTATAATATAACGTAATATGCAGTCTATCATTGAAAATACCTTATAGTATGACGTAATATGCAGTGTATCATTGAAAATACTATATAGTATAATGTAATATTTGCAGTGTATCATTGAAAATACCTTATAATATAATGTAATATTTGCAGTCTATCATTGAAAATACCTTATAATATTACGTAATATGCAGTCCATCATTGAAAATACGTGATAATATAACGTAATATGCAGTGTATCATTGAAAATACGTGATAATATAACGTAATATGCTGTGTATCATTGAAAATACCTTATAATATAATGTAATATTTGCAGTCTATCATTGAAAATACCTTATAATGTAACGTAATAAGCAGTGTATCATTGAAAATATCTTGTAATGTAACGTAATATGCAGAGTATCATTCAAAATACCTTATAATATAACGTAATATGCAGAGTATCATTCAAAATACCTTATAATATAACGTAATATGCAGAGTATCATTGAAAATACCTTATAATATAACGTGATATGCAGTATATCATTGAAAATACCTTATAATGTAACGTAATAAGCAGTGTATCATTGAAAATACCTTATAATATAATGTAATATTTGCAGTGTATCATTGAAAATACCTTATAATATAATGTAATATTTGCAGTCTATCATTGAAAATACCTTATAATATAATGTAATATTTGCAGTCTATCATTGAAAATACCTTATAATATAACGTAATATGCAGTGTATCATTGAAAATACCTTATAATGTAACGTAATAAGCAGTGTATCATTGAAAATATCTTGTAATGTAACGTAATATGCAGAGTATCATTCAAAATACCTTATAATATAACGTAATATGCAGAGTATCATTGAAAATACCTTATAATATAACGTGATATGCAGTATATCATTGAAAATACCTTATAATGTAATGTAATAAGCAGTGTATCATTGAAAATATCTTGTAATGTAACGTAATAAGCAGTGTATCATTGAAAACATCTTTTAATGTAACGTAATATGTAGAGTATCATTCAAAATACCTTATAATATAACGTGATATGCAGTCTATCATTGAAAATACCTTATAGTATGACGTAATATGCAGTGTATCATTGAAAATACTATATAGTATAATGTAATATTTGCAGTGTATCATTGAAAATACCTTATAATATAATGTAATATTTGCAGTCTATCATTGAAAATACCTTATAATATTACGTAATATGCAGTCCATCATTGAAAATACGTGATAATATAACGTAATATGCAGTGTATCATTGAAAATACGTGATAATATAACGTAATATGCAGTGTATCATTGAAAATACCTTATAATATAATGTAATATTTGCAGTGTATCATTGAAAATACCTTATAATATAATGTAATATTTGCAGTCTATCATTGAAAGTACCTTATAATATTACGTAATATGCAGTCCATCATTGAAAATACGTGATAATATAACGTAATATGCAGTGTATCATTGAAAATACGTGATAATATAACGTAATATGCAGTGTATCATTGAAAATACCTTATAATGTAACGTAATATGCAGTGTATCATTGAAAATGTCTTGTAATGTAACGTAATATGCAGAGTATCATTCAAAATACCTTATAATATAACGTAATATGCAGAGTATCATTGAAAATACCTTATAATATAACGTGATATGCAGTATATCATTGAAAATACCTTATAATGTAATGTAATAAGCAGTGTATCATTGAAAATATCTTGTAATGTAACGTAATATGCAGAGTATTATTGAAAATGCCTTATAATATAACGTAATATGCAGTGTATCATTGAAAATATCATATAATATATTGTAATATGCAGTCTATCATTGAAAATATCTTATAATATAACGTAATATGCAATGTATCATTGAAAATACCTTATAATATAATGTAATATTTGCAGTGTATCATTGAAAATACCTTATAATATAACGTAATATGCAGTATATCATTGAAAATACCTTATAATGTAACGTAATAAGCAGTGTATCATTGAAAACATCTTTTAATGTAACGTAATATGCAGAGTATCATTCAAAATACCTTATAATATAACGTAATATGCAGTGTATCATTGAAAATACCTTATAATGTAACGTAATATGCAGTGTATCATTGAAAATACCTTATAATATATGGTAATTTGTTGTGTATCATTGAAAATACCTTATAATATAACGTAATATGCAGAGTATCATTGAAAATACATTATAATTTAACGTAATATGCAGTGTATCATTGAAAATACCTTATAATATAACGTAATATGCAGTGTATCATTGAAAATACATTATAATGTAATGTAATATGCAGTCTATCATTGAAAATATCTTATAATATAATGTAATATGCAGTGTATCATTGACAATACCTTATAATGTAACGTGATATGCAGTCTATCATTGGAAATACCTTATAATTCAACGTAATATGCAGTGTATCATTGAAAATGCCTTATAATATAACGTAATATGCAGTGTATCATTGAAAATACCTTATAATATAATGTAATATGCAGTATATCATTGAAAATACCTTATAATATAACGTAATATGCAGTGTATCATTGAAAATACCTTATAATATAACGTAATATGCAGTGTATCATTGAAAATACCTTATAATATAACGTGATATGCAGTCTATCATTGAAAATACCTTATAGTATGACGTAATATGCAGTGTATCATTGAAAATACTATATAGTATAATGTAATATTTGCAGTGTATCATTGAAAATACCTTATAATATAATGTAATATTTGCAGTCTATCATTGAAAATACCTTATAATATTACGTAATATGCAGTCCATCATTGAAAATACGTGATAATATAACGTAATATGCAGTGTATCATTGAAAATACGTGATAATATAACGTAATATGCAGTGTATCATTGAAAATACCTTATAATATAATGTAATATTTGCAGTGTATCATTGAAAATACCTTATAATATAATGTAATATTTGCAGTCTATCATTGAAAGTACCTTATAATATTACGTAATATGCAGTGTATCATTGAAAATACCTTATAATATAATGTAATATTTGCAGTGTATCATTGAAAATACCTTATAATATAATGTAATATTTGCAGTCTATCATTGAAAAAACCTTATAATATAATGTAATATTTGCAGTCTATCATTGAAAATACCTTATATTATAACGTAATATGCAGTGTATCATTGAAAATACCTTATAATGTAACGTAATAAGCAGTGTATCATTGAAAATATCTTGTAATGTAACGTAATATGCAGAGTATCATTCAAAATACCTTATAATATAACGTAATATGCAGAGTATCATTGAAAATACCTTATAATATAACGTGATATGCAGTATATCATTGAAAATACCTTATAATGTAATGTAATAAGCAGTGTATCATTGAAAATATCTTGTAATGTAACGTAATAAGCAGTGTATCATTGAAAACATCTTTTAATGTAACGTAATATGTAGAGTATCATTCAAAATACCTTATAATATAACGTGATATGCAGTCTATCATTGAAAATACCTTATAGTATGACGTAATATGCAGTGTATCATTGAAAATACTATATAGTATAATGTAATATTTGCAGTGTATCATTGAAAATACCTTATAATATAATGTAATATTTGCAGTCTATCATTGAAAATACCTTATAATATTACGTAATATGCAGTCCATCATTGAAAATACGTGATAATATAACGTAATATGCAGTGTATCATTGAAAATACGTGATAATATAACGTAATATGCAGTGTATCATTGAAAATACCTTATAATATAATGTAATATTTGCAGTGTATCATTGAAAATACCTTATAATATAATGTAATATTTGCAGTCTATCATTGAAAGTACCTTATAATATTACGTAATATGCAGTCCATCATTGAAAATACGTGATAATATAACGTAATATGCAGTGTATCATTGAAAATACGTGATAATATAACGTAATATGCAGTGTATCATTGAAAATACCTTATAATGTAACGTAATATGCAGTGTATCATTGAAAATGTCTTGTAATGTAACGTAATATGCAGAGTATCATTCAAAATACCTTATAATATAACGTAATATGCAGAGTATCATTGAAAATACCTTATAATATAACGTGATATGCAGTATATCATTAAAAATACCTTATAATGTAATGTAATAAGCAGTGTATCATTGAAAATATCTTGTAATGTAACGTAATATGCAGAGTATTATTGAAAATGCCTTATAATATAACGTAATATGCAGTGTATCATTGAAAATATCATATAATATATTGTAATATGCAGTCTATCATTGAAAATATCTTATAATATAACGTAATATGCAATGTATCATGGAAAATACCTTATAATATAATGTAATATTTGCAGTCTATCATTGAAAATACCTTATAATATAACGTAATATGCAGTGTATCATTGAAAATACCTTATAATGTAACGTAATAAGCAGTGTATCATTGAAAACATCTTTTAATGTAACGTAATATGCAGAGTATCATTCAAAATACCTTATAATATAACGTAATATGCAGTGTATCATTGAAAATACCTTATAATGTAACGTAATATGCAGTGTATCATTGAAAATACCTTATAATATATGGTAATTTGTTGTGTATCATTGAAAATACCTTATAATATAACGTAATATGCAGAGTATCATTGAAAATACATTATAATTTAACGTAATATGCAGTGTATCATTGAAAATACCTTATAATGTAACGTAATATGCAGTGTATCATTGAAAATACATTATAATGTAATGTAATATGCAGTCTATCATTGAAAATATCTTATAATATAATGTAATATGCAGTGTATCACTGAAAATACCTTATAATGTAACGTGATATGCAGTCTATCATTGGAAATACCTTATAATTCAACGTAATATGCAGTGTATCATTGAAAATGCCTTATAATATAACGTAATATGCAGTGTATCATTGAAAATACCTTATAATATAATGTAATATGCAGTATATCATTGAAAATACCTTATAATATAACGTAATATGCAGTGTATCATTGAAAATGCCTTATAATATAACGTAATATGCAGTGTATCATTGAAAATACCTTATAATATAACGTGATATGCAGTCTATCATTGAAAATACCTTATAGTATGACGTAATATGCAGTGTATCATTGAAAATACTATATAGTATAATGTAATATTTGCAGTGTATCATTGAAAATACCTTATAATATAATGTAATATTTGCAGTCTATCATTGAAAATACCTTATAATATTACGTAATATGCAGTCCATCATTGAAAATACGTGATAATATAACGTAATATGCAGTGTATCATTGAAAATACGTGATAATATAACGTAATATGCAGTGTATCATTGAAAATACCTTATAATATAATGTAATATTTGCAGTGTATCATTGAAAATACCTTATAATATAATGTAATATTTGCAGTCTATCATTGAAAGTACCTTATAATATTACGTAATATGCAGTCCATCATTGAAAATACGTGATAATATAACGTAATATGCAGTGTATCATTGAAAATACGTGATAATATAACGTAATATGCAGTGTATCATTGAAAATACCTTATAATGTAACGTAATATGCAGTGTATCATTGAAAATGTCTTGTAATGTAACGTAATATGCAGAGTATCATTCA
The DNA here is from genome assembly GCA_916610255.1 of Lasioglossum lativentre. Classification (NCBI taxonomy): domain Eukaryota; kingdom Metazoa; phylum Arthropoda; class Insecta; order Hymenoptera; family Halictidae; genus Lasioglossum; species Lasioglossum lativentre. Next base: position 204,502 of record CAKAJI010000905.1, read on the forward strand.
AAATACCTTATAATATAACGTAATATGCAGAGTATCATTGAAAATACCTTATAATATAACGTGATATGCAGTATATCATTAAAAATACCTTATAATGTAATGTAATAAGCAGTGTATCATTGAAAATATCTTGTAATGTAACGTAATATGCAGAGTATTATTGAAAATGCCTTATAATATAACGTAATATGCAGTGTATCATTGAAATATCATATAATATATTGTAATATGCAGTCTATCATTGAAAATATCTTATAATATAACGTAATATGCAATGTATCATGGAAAATACCTTATAATATAATGTAATATTTGCAGTCTATCATTGAAAATACCTTATAATATAACGTAATATGCAGTGTATCATTGAAAATACCTTATAATGTAACGTAATAAGCAGTGTATCATTGAAAACATCTTTTAATGTAACGTAATATGCAGAGTATCATTCAAAATACCTTATAATATAACGTAATATGCAGAGTATCATTGAAAATACCTTATAATATAACGTAATATGCAGTGTATCATTGAAAATACCTTATAATATATGGTAATTTGTTGTGTATCATTGAAAATACCTTATAATATAATGTAATATGCAGTATATCATTGAAAATACCTTATAATATAACGTAATATGCAGTGTATCATTGAAAATGCCTTATAATATAACGTAATATGCAGTGTATCATTGAAAATACCTTATAATATAACGTGATATGCAGTCTATCATTGAAAATACCATATAGTATGACGTAATATGCAGTGTATCATTGAAAATACTATATAGTATAATGTAATATTTGCAGTGTATCATTGAAAATACCTTATAATATAATGTAATATTTGCAGTCTATCATTGAAAATACCTTATAATATTACGTAATATGCAGTGTATCATTGAAAATACCTTATAATGTAATGTAATAAGCAGTGTATCATTGAAAATATCTTGTAATGTAACGTAATATGCAGAGTATCATTGAAAATACCTTATAATATAACGTAATATGCAGTGTATCATTGAAAATACCTTATAATATATGGTAATTTGTTGTGTATCATTGAAAATACCTTATAATATAACGTAATATGCAGAGTATCATTGAAAATACCTTATAATATAACGTAATATGCAGTGTATCATTGAAAATACCTTATAATGTAACGTAATATGCAGTGTATCATTGAAAATACATTATAATGTAATGTAATATGCAGTCTATCATTGAAAATATCTTATAATATAATGTAATATGCAGTGTATCATTGACAATACCTTATAATGTAACGTGATATGCAGTCTATCATTGGAAATACCTTATAATACAACGTAATATGCAGTGTATCATTGAAAATGCCTTATAATATAACGTAATATGCAGTGTATCATTGAAAATACCTTATAATATAACGTGATATGCAGTCTATCATTGAAAATACCTTATAGTATGACGTAATATGCAGTGTATCATTGAAAATACTATATAGTATAATGTAATATTTGCAGTGTATCATTGAAAATACCTTATAATATAATGTAATATTTGCAGTCTATCATTGAAAATACCTTATAATATTACGTAATATGCAGTGTATCATTGAAAATACCTTATAATGTAATGTAATAAGCAGTGTATCATTGAAAATATCTTGTAATGTAACGTAATATGCAGAGTATTATTGAAAATGCCTTATAATATAACGTAATATGCAGTGTATCATTGAAAATACCTTATAATGTATGGTAATTTGTTGTGTATCATTGAAAATACCTTATAATATAACGTAATATGCAGAGTATCATTGAAAATACCTTATAATATAACGTAATATGCAGTGTATCATTGAAAATACGTGATAATATAACGTAATATGCAGTGTATCATTGAAAATACGTGATAATATAACGTAATATGCTGTGTATCATTGAAAATACCTTATAATATAATGTAATATTTGCAGTCTATCATTGAAAATACCTTATAATGTAACGTAATAAGCAGTGTATCATTGAAAATATCTTGTAATGTAACGTAATATGCAGAGTATCATTCAAAATACCTTATAATATAACGTAATATGCAGAGTATCATTCAAAATACCTTATAATATAACGTAATATGCAGAGTATCATTGAAAATACCTTATAATATAACGTGATATGCAGTATATCATTGAAAATACCTTATAATGTAACGTAATAAGCAGTGTATCATTGAAAATACCTTATAATATAATGTAATATTTGCAGTCTATCATTGAAAATACCTTATAATATAATGTAATATTTGCAGTCTATCATTGAAAATACCTTATAATATAATGTAATATTTGCAGTCTATCATTGAAAATACCTTATATTATAACGTAATATGCAGTGTATCATTGAAAATACCTTATAATGTAACGTAATAAGCAGTGTATCATTGAAAATATCTTGTAATGTAACGTAATATGCAGAGTATCATTCAAAATACCTTATAATATAACGTAATATGCAGAGTATCATTGAAAATACCTTATAATATAACGTGATATGCAGTATATCATTGAAAATACCTTATAATGTAATGTAATAAGCAGTGTATCATTGAAAATATCTTGTAATGTAACGTAATAAGCAGTGTATCATTGAAAACATCTTTTAATGTAACGTAATATGTAGAGTATCATTCAAAATACCTTATAATATAACGTGATATGCAGTCTATCATTGAAAATACCTTATAGTATGACGTAATATGCAGTGTATCATTGAAAATACTATATAGTATAATGTAATATTTGCAGTGTATCATTGAAAATACCTTATAATATAATGTAATATTTGCAGTCTATCATTGAAAATACCTTATAATATTACGTAATATGCAGTGTATCATTGAAAATACCTTATAATGTATGGTAATTTGTTGTGTATCATTGAAAATACCTTATAATATAACGTAATATGCAGAGTATCATTGAAAATACCTTATAATATAACGTAATATGCAGTGTATCATTGAAAATACCTTATAATATAACGTAATATGCAGTCTATCATTGAAAATATCTTATAGTATGACGTAATATGCAGTGTATCATTGAAAATACTATATAGTATAATGTAATATTTGCAGTGTATCATTGAAAATACCTTATAATATAATGTAATATTTGCAGTCTATCATTGAAAATACCTTATAATATTACGTAATATGCAGTCCATCATTGAAAATACGTGATAATATAACGTAATATGCAGTGTATCATTGAAAATACGTGATAATATAACGTAATATGCTGTGTATCATTGAAAATACCTTATAATATAATGTAATATTTGCAGTCTATCATTGAAAATACCTTATAATGTAACGTAATAAGCAGTGTATCATTGAAAATATCTTGTAATGTAACGTAATATGCAGAGTATCATTCAAAATACCTTATAATATAACGTAATATGCAGTGTATCATTGAAAATACCTTATAATGTAATGTAATAAGCAGTATATCATTGAAAATACCTTATAATGTAATGTAATAAGCAGTGTATCATTGAAAATATCTTGTAATGTAACGTAATAAGCAGTGTATCATTGAAAACATCTTTTAATGTAACGTAATATGTAGAGTATCATTCAAAATACCTTATAATATAACGTAATATGCAGTCTATCATTGAAAATATCTTATAGTATGACGTAATATGCAGTGTATCATTGAAAATACTATATAGTATAATGTAATATTTGCAGTGTATCATTGAAAATACCTTATAATATAATGTAATATTTGCAGTCTATCATTGAAAATACCTTATAATATTACGTAATATGCAGTCCATCATTGAAAATACGTGATAATATAACGTAATATGCAGTGTATCATTGAAAATACGTGATAATATAACGTAATATGCTGTGTATCATTGAAAATACCTTATAATATAATGTAATATTTGCAGTCTATCATTGAAAATACCTTATAATGTAACGTAATAAGCAGTGTATCATTGAAAATATCTTGTAATGTAACGTAATATGCAGAGTATCATTCAAAATACCTTATAATATAACGTAATATGCAGAGTATCATTCAAAATACCTTATAATATAACGTAATATGCAGAGTATCATTGAAAATACCTTATAATATAACGTGATAAGCAGTATATCATTGAAAATACCTTATAATGTAACGTAATAAGCAGTGTATCATTGAAAATACCTTATAATATAATGTAATATTTGCAGTGTATCATTGAAAATACCTTATAATATAATGTAATATTTGCAGTCTATCATTGAAAATACCTTATAATATAATGTAATATTTGCAGTCTATCATTGAAAATACCTTATATTATAACGTAATATGCAGTGTATCATTGAAAATACCTTATAATGTAACGTAATAAGCAGTGTATCATTGAAAATATCTTGTAATGTAACGTAATATGCAGAGTATCATTCAAAATACCTTATAATATAACGTAATATGCAGAGTATCATTGAAAATACCTTATAATATAACGTGATATGCAGTATATCATTGAAAATACCTTATAATGTAATGTAATAAGCAGTGTATCATTGAAAATATCTTGTAATGTAACGTAATAAGCAGTGTATCATTGAAAACATCTTTTAATGTAACGTAATATGTAGAGTATCATTCAAAATACCTTATAATATAACGTGATATGCAGTCTATCATTGAAAATACCTTATAGTATGACGTAATATGCAGTGTATCATTGAAAATACTATATAGTATAATGTAATATTTGCAGTGTATCATTGAAAATACCTTATAATATAATGTAATATTTGCAGTCTATCATTGAAAATACCTTATAATATTACGTAATATGCAGTCCATCATTGAAAATACGTGATAATATAACGTAATATGCAGTGTATCATTGAAAATACGTGATAATATAACGTAATATGCAGTGTATCATTGAAAATACCTTATAATATAATGTAATATTTGCAGTGTATCATTGAAAATACCTTATAATATAATGTAATATTTGCAGTCTATCATTGAAAGTACCTTATAATATTACGTAATATGCAGTCCATCATTGAAAATACGTGATAATATAACGTAATATGCAGTGTATCATTGAAAATACGTGATAATATAACGTAATATGCAGTGTATCATTGAAAATACCTTATAATATAATGTAATATTTGCAGTCTATCATTGAAAATACCTTATAATGTAACGTAATAAGCAGTGTATCATTGAAAATACCTTATAATGTAATGTAATAAGCAGTGTATCATTGAAAATATCTTGTAATGTAACGTAATATGCAGAGTATTATTGAAAATGCCTTATAATATAACGTAATATGCAGTGTATCATTGAAAATATCATATAATATATTGTAATATGCAGTCTATCATTGAAAATATCTTATAATATAACGTAATATGCAATGTATCATGGAAAATACCTTATAATATAATGTAATATTTGCAGTCTATCATTGAAAATACCTTATAATATAACGTAATATGCAGTGTATCATTGAAAATACCTTATAATGTAACGTAATAAGCAGTGTATCATTGAAAACATCTTTTAATGTAACGTAATATGCAGAGTATCATTCAAAATACCTTATAATATAACGAAATATGCAGAGTATCATTGAAAATACCTTATAATATAACGTAATATGCAGTGTATCATTGAAAATACCTTATAATATATGGTAATTTGTTGTGTATCATTGAAAATACCTTATAATATAACGTAATATGCAGAGTATCATTGAAAATACCTTATAATATAACGTAATATGCAGTGTATCATTGAAAATACCTTATAATGTAACGTAATATGCAGTGTATCATTGAAAATACCTTATAATATATGGTAATTTGTTGTGTATCATTGAAAATACCTTATAATATAACGTAATATGCAGAGTATCATTGAAAATACATTATAATTTAACGTAATATGCAGTGTATCATTGAAAATACCTTATAATGTAACGTAATATGCAGTGTATCATTGAAAATACATTATAATGTAATGTAATATGCAGTCTATCATTGAAAATATCTTATAATATAATGTAATATGCAGTGTATCATTGACAATACCTTATAATGTAACGTGATATGCAGTCTATCATTGGAAATACCTTATAATACAACGTAATATGCAGTGTATCATTGAAAATGCCTTATAATATAACGTAATATGCAGTGTATCATTGAAAATACCTTATAATATAATGTAATATGCAGTATATCATTGAAAATACCTTATAATATAACGTAATATGCAGTGTATCATTGAAAATGCCTTATAATATAACGTAATATGCAGTGTATCATTGAAAATACGTGATAATATAACGTAATATGCTGTGTATCATTGAAAATACCTTATAATATAATGTAATATTTGCAGTCTATCATTGAAAATACCTTATAATGTAACGTAATAAGCAGTGTATCATTGAAAATATCTTGTAATGTAACGTAATATGCAGAGTATCATTCAAAATACCTTATAATATAACGTAATATGCAGTGTATCATTGAAAATACCTTATAATGTAATGTAATAAGCAGTATATCATTGAAAATACCTTATAATGTAATGTAATAAGCAGTGTATCATTGAAAATATCTTGTAATGTAACGTAATAAGCAGTGTATCATTGAAAACATCTTTTAATGTAACGTAATATGTAGAGTATCATTCAAAATACCTTATAATATAACGTAATATGCAGTCTATCATTGAAAATATCTTATAGTATGACGTAATATGCAGTGTATCATTGAAAATACTATATAGTATAATGTAATATTTGCAGTGTATCATTGAAAATACCTTATAATATAATGTAATATTTGCAGTCTATCATTGAAAATACCTTATAATATTACGTAATATGCAGTCCATCATTGAAAATACGTGATAATATAACGTAATATGCAGTGTATCATTGAAAATACGTGATAATATAACGTAATATGCTGTGTATCATTGAAAATACCTTATAATATAATGTAATATTTGCAGTCTATCATTGAAAATACCTTATAATGTAACGTAATAAGCAGTGTATCATTGAAAATATCTTGTAATGTAACGTAATATGCAGAGTATCATTCAAAATACCTTATAATATAACGTAATATGCAGAGTATCATTCAAAATACCTTATAATATAACGTAATATGCAGAGTATCATTGAAAATACCTTATAATATAACGTGATATGCAGTATATCATTGAAAATACCTTATAATGTAACGTAATAAGCAGTGTATCATTGAAAATACCTTATAATATAATGTAATATTTGCATTGTATCATTGAAAATACCTTATAATATAATGTAATATTTGCAGTCTATCATTGAAAATACCTTATAATATAATGTAATATTTGCAGTCTATCATTGAAAATACCTTATATTATAACGTAATATGCAGTGTATCATTGAAAATACCTTATAATGTAACGTAATAAGCAGTGTATCATTGAAAATATCTTGTAATGTAACGTAATATGCAGAGTATCATTCAAAATACCTTATAATATAACGTAATATGCAGAGTATCATTGAAAATACCTTATAATATAACGTGATATGCAGTATATCATTGAAAATACCTTATAATGTAATGTAATAAGCAGTGTATCATTGAAAATATCTTGTAATGTAACGTAATAAGCAGTGTATCATTGAAAACATCTTTTAATGTAACGTAATATGTAGAGTATCATTCAAAATACCTTATAATATAACGTGATATGCAGTCTATCATTGAAAATACCTTATAGTATGACGTAATATGCAGTGTATCATTGAAAATACTATATAGTATAATGTAATATTTGCAGTGTATCATTGAAAATACCTTATAATATAATGTAATATTTGCAGTCTATCATTGAAAATACCTTATAATATTACGTAATATGCAGTCCATCATTGAAAATACGTGATAATATAACGTAATATGCAGTGTATCATTGAAAATACGTGATAATATAACGTAATATGCAGTGTATCATTGAAAATACCTTATAATATAATGTAATATTTGCAGTGTATCATTGAAAATACCTTATAATATAATGTAATATTTGCAGTCTATCATTGAAAGTACCTTATAATATTACGTAATATGCAGTCCATCATTGAAAATACGTGATAATATAACGTAATATGCAGTGTATCATTGAAAATACGTGATAATATAACGTAATATGCAGTGTATCATTGAAAATACCTTATAATATAATGTAATATTTGCAGTCTATCATTGAAAATACCTTATAATGTAACGTAATAAGCAGTGTATCATTGAAAATACCTTATAATGTAATGTAATAAGCAGTGTATCATTGAAAATATCTTGTAATGTAACGTAATATGCAGAGTATTATTGAAAATGCCTTATAATATAACGTAATATGCAGTGTATCATTGAAAATATCATATAATATATTGTAATATGCAGTCTATCATTGAAAATATCTTATAATATAACGTAATATGCAATGTATCATGGAAAATACCTTATAATATAATGTAATATTTGCAGTCTATCATTGAAAATACCTTATAATATAACGTAATATGCAGTGTATCATTGAAAATACCTTATAATGTAACGTAATAAGCAGTGTATCATTGAAAACATCTTTTAATGTAACGTAATATGCAGAGTATCATTCAAAATACCTTATAATATAACGTAATATGCAGAGTATCATTGAAAATACCTTATAATATAACGTAATATGCAGTGTATCATTGAAAATACCTTATAATATATGGTAATTTGTTGTGTATCATTGAAAATACCTTATAATATAACGTAATATGCAGAGTATCATTGAAAATACCTTATAATATAACGTAATATGCAGTGTATCATTGAAAATACCTTATAATGTAACGTAATATGCAGTGTATCATTGAAAATACCTTATAATGTAACGTAATATGCAGTGTATCATTGAAAATACATTATAATGTAATGTAATATGCAGTCTATCATTGAAAATATCTTATAATATAATGTAATATGCAGTGTATCATTGACAATACCTTATAATGTAACGTGATATGCAGTCTATCATTGGAAATACCTTATAATACAACGTAATATGCAGTGTATCATTGAAAATGCCTTATAATATAACGTAATATGCAGTGTATCATTGAAAATACCTTATAATATAATGTAATATGCAGTATATCATTGAAAATACCTTATAATATAACGTAATATGCAGTGTATCATTGAAAATGCCTTATAATATAACGTAATATGCAGTGTATCATTGAAAATACCTTATAATATAACGTGATATGCAGTCTATCATTGAAAATACCTTATAGTATGACGTAATATGCAGTGTATCATTGAAAATACTATATAGTATAATGTAATATTTGCAGTGTATCATTGAAAATACCTTATAATATAATGTAATATTTGCAGTCTATCATTGAAAATACCTTATAATATTACGTAATATGCAGTCCATCATTGAAAATACGTGATAATATAACGTAATATGCAGTGTATCATTGAAAATACCTTATAATGTAACGTAATAAGCAGTGTATCATTGAAAATATCTTGTAATGTAACGTAATATGCAGAGTATCATTCAAAATACCTTATAATATAACGTAATATGCAGAGTATCATTGAAAATACCATATAATATAACGTGATATGCAGTATATCATTGAAAATACCTTATAATGTAACGTAATAAGCAGTGTATCATTGAAAATATCTTGTAATGTAACGTAATATGCAGAGTATCATTCAAAATACCTTATAATATAACGTAATATGCAGAGTATCATTGAAAATACCTTATAATATAACGTGATATGCAGTATATCATTGAAAATACCTTATAATGTAACGTAATAAGCAGTGTATCATTGAAAATATCTTGTAATGTAACGTAATATGCAGAGTATCATTCAAAATACCTTATAATATAACGTAATATGCAGAGTATCATTGAAAATACCTTATAATATAACGTGATATGCAGTATATCATTGAAAATACCTTATAATGTAATGTAATAAGCAGTGTATCATTGAAAATATCTTGTAATGTAACGTAATATGCAGAGTATTATTGAAAATGCCTTATAATATAACGTAATATGCAGTGTATCATTGAAAATATCATATAATATATTGTAATATGCAGTCTATCATTGAAAATATCTTATAATATAACGTAATATGCAATGTATCATGGAAAATACCTTATAATATAATGTAATATTTGCAGTCTATCATTGAAAATACCTTATAATATAACGTAATATGCAGTGTATCATTGAAAATACCTTATAATGTAACGTAATAAGCAGTGTATCATTGAAAACATCTTTTAATGTAACGTAATATGCAGAGTATCATTCAAAATACCTTATAATATAACGTAATATGCAGAGTATCATTGAAAATACCTTATAATATAACGTAATATGCAGTGTATCATTGAAAATACCTTATAATATATGGTAATTTGTTGTGTATCATTGAAAATACCTTATAATATAACGTAATATGCAGAGTATCATTGAAAATACCTTATAATATAACGTAATATGCAGTGTATCATTGAAAATACCTTATAATGTAACGTAATATGCAGTGTATCATTGAAAATACCTTATAATATATGGTAATTTGTTGTGTATCATTGAAAATACCTTATAATATAACGTAATATGCAGAGTATCATTGAAAATACCTTATAATGTAATGTAATAAGCAGTGTATCATTGAAAATATCTTGTAATGTAACGTAATATGCAGAGTATTATTGAAAATGCCTTATAATATAACGTAATATGCAGTGTATCATTGAAAATACCTTATAATATATGGTAATTTGTTGTGTATCATTGAAAATACCTTATAATATAACGTAATATGCAGAGTATCATTGAAAATACCTTATAATATAACGTAATATGCAGTGTATCATTGAAAATACCTTATAATATAACGTAATATGCAGTCTATCATTGAAAATACCTTATAGTATGACGTAATATGCAGTGTATCATTGAAAATACTATATAGTATAATGTAATATTTGCAGTGTATCATTGAAAATACCTTATAATATAATGTAATATTTGCAGTCTATCATTGAAAATACCTTATAATATTACGTAATATGCAGTCCATCATTGAAAATACGTGATAATATAACGTAATATGCAGTGTATCATTGAAAATACGTGATAATATAACGTAATATGCAGTGTATCATTGAAAATACCTTATAATATAATGTAATATTTGCAGTCTATCATTGAAAATACCTTATAATGTAACGTAATAAGCAGTGTATCATTGAAAATATCTTGTAATGTAACGTAATATGCAGAGTATCATTCAAAATACCTTATAATATAACGTAATATGCAGAGTATCATTCAAAATACCTTATAATATAACGTAATATGCAGAGTATCATTGAAAATACCTTATAATATAACGTGATATGCAGTATATCATTGAAAATACCTTATAATGTAACGTAATAAGCAGTGTATCATTGAAAATACCTTATAATATAATGTAATATTTGCAGTCTATCATTGAAACTACCTTATAATATTACGTAATATGCAGTCCATCATTGAAAATACGTGATAATATAACGTAATATGCAGTGTATCATTGAAAATACGTGATAATATAACGTAATATGCAGTGTATCATTGAAAATACCTTATAATATAACGTAACATGCTGTGTATCATTGAAAATGCCTTATAATATAACGTAATATGCAGTGTATCATTGAAAATACCTTATAATATAAAGTGATATGCAGTCTATCATTGAAAATACCTTAAATTATAAAGTAATATGCAGTGTATCATTGAAAACATCTTTTAATGTAACGTAATATGCAGAGTATCATTCAAAATACCTTATAATATAACGTAATATGCAGAGTATCATTGAAAATACCTTATAATATAACGTAATATGCAGTGTATCATTGAAAATACCTTATAATATATGGTAATTTGTTGTGTATCACTGAAAATACCTTATAATATAACGTAATATGCAGAGTATCATTGAAAATACCTTATAATATAACGTAATATGCAGTGTATCATTGAAAATACCTTATAATGTAACGTAATATGCAGTGTTTCATTAAAAATACAATATAATGTAATGTAATATGCAGTCTATCATTGAAAATATCTTATAATATAATGTAATATGCAGTGTATCATTGACAATACCTTATAATGTAACGTGATATGCAGTCTATCATTGGAAATACCTTATAATACAACGTAATATGCAGTGTATCATTGAAAATGCCTTATAATATAACGTAATATGCAGTGTATCATTGAAAATACCTTATAATATAATGTAATATTTGCAGTCTATCATTGAAACTACCTTATAATATAACGTAATATGCAGTGTATCATTGAAAATACCTTATAATGTAACGTAATATGCAGTGTATCATTGAAAATACCTTATAATATATCGTAATTTGTTGTGTATCATTGAAAATACCTTATAATATAACGTAATATGCAGTGTATCATTGAAAATACCTTATAATGTAACGTAATATGCAGTGTATCATTGAAAATGTCTTGTAATGTAACGTAATATGCAGAGTATCATTCAAAATACCTTATAATATAACGTAATATGCAGAGTATCATTGAAAATACCTTATAATATAACGTGATATGCAGTATATCATTGAAAATACCTTATAATGTAATGTAATAAGCAGTGTATCATTGAAAATATCTTGTAATGTAACGTAATATGCAGAGTATTATTGAAAATGCCTTATAATATAACGTAATATGCAGTGTATCATTGAAAATATCATATAATATATTGTAATATGCAGTCTATCATTGAAAATATCTTATAATATAACGTAATATGCAATGTATCATGGAAAATACCTTATAATATAATGTAATATTTGCAGTCTATCATTGAAAATACCTCATAATATAATGTAATATTTGCAGTCTATCATTGAAACTACCTTATAATATAACGTAATATGCAGTGTATCATTGAAAATACCTTATAATGTAACGTAATATGCAGTGTATCATTGAAAATGTCTTGTAATGTAACGTAATATGCAGAGTATCATTCAAAATACCTTATAATATAACGTAATATGCAGAGTATCATTGAAAATACCTTATAATATAACGTGATATGCAGTATATCATTGAAAATGCCTTATAATAAATAGTAATATGCAGTCTATCGTTAAAAATACGTGATAATATAACGTAATATGCAGTGTATCATTGAAAATACCTTATAATATAATGTAATATTTGCAGTCTATCATTGAAAATACCTTATAATATTACGTAATATGCAGTCAATCATTGAAAATACGTGATAATATAACGTAATATGCAGTCTATCATTGAAAATGCCTTATAATATAACGTAATATGCAGTTTATCATTGAAAATACCTTATAATATAACGTAATATGCAGTGTATCATTGAAAATGCCTTATAATATAACGTAATATGCAGTGTATCATTGAAAATACCTTATAATATAAAGTGATATGCAGTCTATCATTGAAAATACCTTATAATATATGGTAATTTGTTGTGTATCATTGAAAATACCTTATAATATAACGTAATATGCAGAGTATCATTGAAAATACCATATAATATAACGTGATATGCAGTATATCATTGAAAATACCTTATAATGTAATGTAATAAGCAGTGTATCATTGAAAATACCTTATAATATAACGTAATATGCAGAGTATCATTGAAAATACCTTATAATATAACGTAATATGCAGTGTATCATTGAAAATACCTTATAATGTAACGTAATAAGCAGTGTATCATTGAAAATATCTTGTAATGTAACGTAATATGCAGTGTATCATTGAAAATATCATATAATATATTGTAATATGCAGTCTATCATTGAAAATATCTTATAATATAACGTAATATGCAATGTATCATGGAAAATACCTTATAATATAACGTAATATGCAGTCTATCAGTGAAAATGCCTTATAATATAACGTAATATGCAGTATATCATTGAAAATACCTTATAATATAACGTAATATGCAGTGTATCATTGAAAATACCTTATAATATAACGTAATAAGCAGTGTATCATTGAAAATACCTTATAATGTAACGTAATAAGCAGTGTATCATTGAAAATACCTTATAATATATCGTAATATGCAGTGTATCATTGAAAATACCTTATAATATAACGTAATATGCAGTGTATCATTGAAAATACCTTATAATGTAACGTAATATGCAGTGTATCATTGAAAATACATTATAATGTAATGTAATATGCAGTCTATCATTGAAAATATCTTATAATATAATGTAATATGCAGTGTATCAGTGACAATACCTTATAATGTAACGTAATATGCAGTGTATCATTGAAAATACCTTATAATATAACGTGATATGCAGTCTATCATTGGAAATACCTTATAATACAACGTAATATGCAGTGTATCATTGAAAATGCCGTATAATATAACGTAATATGCAGTGTATCATTGAAAATACCTTATAATATAATGTAATATTTGCAGTCTACCATTGAAAATACCTTATAATATAACGTAATATGCAGTGTATCATTGAAAATACCTGATAATGTAACGTAATAAGCAGTGTATCATTCAAAATGTCTTGTAATGTAACGTAATATGCAGAGTATCATTCAAAATACCTTATAATATAACGTAATATGCAGTGGATCATTGAAAATACCCTATAACATAATGTAATATGCAGTGTATCGTTGAAAATACCTTATAATATAATGTAATATTTGCAGTCTACCATTGAAAATACGTGATAATATAACGTAATATGCAGTCTATCATTGAAAATGCCTTATAATACAACGTAATATGCAGTGTATCATTGAAAATGCCTTATAATATAACGTAATATGCAGTATATCATTGAAAATACCTTATAATGTTACGTAATATACAGTCAATCATTGAAAATACGTGATAATATAACGTAATATGGAGTCTATCATTGAAAATGCCTTATAATATAACGTAATATGCAGTATATCATTGAAAATACCTTATAATATAACGTAATATGCAGTCTATCATTGAAAAAGCCTTATAATATAACGTAATATGCAGTATATCATTGAAAATACCCTATAATATAATGTAATATGCAGTCTATCATTGAAAATGCCTTATAATACAACGTAATATGCAGTATATCATTGAAAATACCTTATAATATAACGTAATATGCAGTGTATCATTGAAAATACCTTATAATATAACGTAATATGCAGTATATCATTGAAAATACCTTATAATATTACGTCATATGCAGTCAATCATTGAAAATACGTGATAATATAACGTAATATGCAGTCTATCATTGAAAATGCCTTATAATATAACGTAATATGCAGTATATCATTGAAAATACGTGATAATATAACGTAATATGCAGTCTATCATTGAAAAGGCCTTATAATATAACGTAATATGCAGTATATCTTTGAAAATACCTTATAATATAACGTAATATGCAGTCTATCATTGAAAAAGCCTTATAATATAACGTAATATGCAGTATATCATTGAAAATACCCTATAATATAATGTAATATGCAGTCTATCATTGAAAATGCCTTATAATACAACGTAATATGCAGTATATCATTGAAAATACCTTATAATAAAACGTAATATGCAGTGTATCATTGAAAATACCTTATAATATAACGTAATATGCAGTGTATCATTGAAAATGCCTTATAATATTACGTAATATGCAGTGTATCATTGAAAATACCTTATAATATAATGTAATATTTGCAGTCTATCATTGAAAATACCTTATAATATTACGTAATATGCAGTCAATCATTGAAAATACGTGATAATATAACGTAATATGCAGTCTATCATTGAAAATGCCTTATAATATAACGTAATATGCAGTATATCATTGAAAATACCTTATAATATTACGTAATATGCAGTCAAACATTGAAAATACGTGATAATATAACGTAATATGCAGTCTATCATTGAAAATGCCTTATAATATAACGTAATATGCAGTATATCATTGAAAATACCTTTTAATATAATGTAATATTTGCAGTCTACCATTGAAAATACCTTATAATATAACGTAATATGCAGTGTATCATTGAAAATACCTTATAATATAATGTAATATTTGCAGTCTACCATTGAAAATACCTTATAATGTAACGTAATAAGCAGTGTATCATTGAAAAAATTGGGTAATGTAACGTAATATGCAGAGTATCATTGTTAATACCCTATAATATAATGTAATATGCAGTGTATCATTGAAAATACCTTATAATATACTGTAATATTTGCAGTCTATCATTGAAAATACCTTATAATATAACGTAATATGCAGTGTATCATTGAAAATACCCTATAATATAATGTAATATGCAGTGTATCATTGAAAATACCTTATAATATAATGTAATATTTGCAGTCTATCATTGAAAATACCTTATAATATTACGTAATATGCAGTCAATCATTGAAAATACGTGATAATATAACGTAATATGCAGTCTATCATTGAAAATGCCTTATAATATAACGTAATATGCAGTATATGATTTAAAATTCGTGATAATATAACGTAATATGCAGTCTATCATTGAAAATGCCTTATAATATAACGTAATATGCAGTATATCTTTGAAAATACCTTATAATATAACGTCATATGCAGTCTATCATTGAAAATGCCTTATAATATAACGTAATATGCAGTATATCATTGAAAATACCCTATAATATAATGTAATATGCAGTCTATCATTGAAAATGCCTTATAATACAACGTAATATGCAGTATATCATTGAAAATACCTTATAATATAACGTAATATGCAGTGTATCATTGAAAATACCTTATAATATAACGTAATATACAGTGTATCATTGAAAATGCCTTATAATATTACGTAATATGCAGTGTATCATTGAAAATACCTTATAATATACTGTAATATTTGCAGTCTATCATTGAAAATACCTTATAATATAACGTAATATGCAGTGTATCATTGAAAATACCCTATAATATAACGTAATATGCAGTCTATCATTGAAAATGCCTTATAATATAACGTAATATGCAGTATATCATTGAAAATACCTTATAATATAACGTAATATGCAGTCTATCATTGAAAAAGCCTTATAATATAACGTAATATGCAGTATATCATTGAAAATACCTTATAATATAACGTAATATGCAGTGTATCATTGAAAATGCCTTATAATATAACGTAATATGCAGTATATCATTGAAAATACCTTATAATATAACGTAATATGCAGTGTATCATTGAAAATACCTTATAATATAACGTAATATGCAGTATATCATTGAAAATACCTTATAATATAACGTAATATGCAGTGTATCATTGAAAATACCTTATAATGTAACGTAATAAGCAGTGTATCATTGAAAATGTCTTGTAATGTAACGTAATATGCAGAGTATCATTCAAAATACCTTATAATATAACGTAATATGCAGAGTATCATTGAAAATACCTTATAATATAACGTGATATGCAGTATATCATTGAAAATACCTTATAATGTAACGTAATATGCAGTCTATCATTGAAAATGCCTTATAATATAACGTAATATGCAGTATATCATTGAAAATACCTTATAATATAACGTAATATGCAGTGTATCATTGAAAATGCCTTATAATATAACGTAATATGCAGTATATCATTGTTAATACCCTATAATATAATGTAATATGCAGTGTATCATTGAAAATACCTTATAATATACTGTAATATTTGCAGTCTATCATTGAAAATACCTTATAATATAACGTAATATGCAGTGTATCATTGAAAATACCCTATAATATAATGTAATATGCAGTGTATCATTGAAAATACCTTATAATATAATGTAATATTTGCAGTCTATCATTGAAAATACCTTATAATATTACGTAATATGCAGTCAATCATTGAAAATACGTGATAATATAACGTAATATGCAGTCTATCATTGAAAATGCCTTATAATATAACGTAATATGCAGTATATGATTTAAAATACGTGATAATATAACGTAATATGCAGTCTATCATTGAAAATGCCTTATAATATAACGTAATATGCAGTATATCTTTGAAAATACCTTATAATATAACGTCATATGCAGTCTATCATTGAAAATGCCTTATAATATAACGTAATATGCAGTATATCATTGAAAATACCCTATAATATAATGTAATATGCAGTCTATCATTGAAAATGCCTTATAATACAACGTAATATGCAGTATATCATTGAAAATACCTTATAATATAACGTAATATGCAGTGTATCATTGAAAATACCTTATAATATAACGTAATATACAGTGTATCATTGAAAATGCCTTATAATATTACGTAATATGCAGTGTATCATTGAAAATACCTTATAATATACTGTAATATTTGCAGTCTATCATTGAAAATACCTTATAATATAACGTAATATGCAGTGTATCATTGAAAATACCTTATAATGTAACGTAATAAGCAGTGTATCATTGAAAATGTCTTGTAATGTAACGTAATATGCAGAGTATCATTCAAAATACCTTATAATATAACGTAATATGCAGAGTATCATTGAAAATACCTTATAATATAACGTGATATGCAGTATATCATTGAAAATACCTTATAATGTAACGTAATATGCAGTCTATCATTGAAAATGCCTTATAATATAACGTAATATGCAGTATATCATTGAAAATACCTTATAATATAACGTAATATGCAGTGTATCATTGAAAATGCCTTATAATATAACGTAATATGCAGTATATCATTGTTAATACCCTATAATATAATGTAATATGCAGTGTATCATTGAAAATACCTTATAATATACTGTAATATTTGCAGTCTATCATTGAAAATACCTTATAATATAACGTAATATGCAGTGTATCATTGAAAATACCCTATAATATAATGTAATATGCAGTGTATCATTGAAAATACCTTATAATATAATGTAATATTTGCAGTCTATCATTGAAAATACCTTATAATATTACGTAATATGCAGTCAATCATTGAAAATACGTGATAATATAACGTAATATGCAGTCTATCATTGAAAATGCCTTATAATATAACGTAATATGCAGTATATGATTTAAAATACGTGATAATATAACGTAATATGCAGTCTATCATTGAAAATGCCTTATAATATAACGTAATATGCAGTATATCTTTGAAAATACCTTATAATATAACGTCATATGCAGTCTATCATTGAAAATGCCTTATAATATAACGTAATATGCAGTATATCATTGAAAATACCCTATAATATAATGTAATATGCAGTCTATCATTGAAAATGCCTTATAATACAACGTAATATGCAGTATATCATTGAAAATACCTTATAATATAACGTAATATGCAGTGTATCATTGAAAATACCTTATAATATAACGTAATATACAGTGTATCATTGAAAATGCCTTATAATATTACGTAATATGCAGTGTATCATTGAAAATACCTTATAATATACTGTAATATTTGCAGTCTATCATTGAAAATACCTTATAATATAACGTAATATGCAGTGTATCATTGAAAATACCCTATAATATAACGTAATATGCAGTCTATCATTGAAAATGCCTTATAATATAACGTAATATGCAGTATATCATTGAAAATACCTTATAATATAACGTAATATGCAGTCTATCATTGAAAAAGCCTTATAATATAACGTAATATGCAGTATATCATTGAAAATACCTTATAATATAACGTAATATGCAGTGTATCATTGAAAATGCCTTATAATATAACGTAATATGCAGTATATCATTGAAAATACCTTATAATATAACGTAATATGCAGTGTATCATTGAAAATACCTTATAATATAACGTAATATGCAGTATATCATTGAAAATACCTTATAATATAACGTAATATGCAGTGTATCATTGAAAATACCTTATAATGTAACGTAATAAGCAGTGTATCATTGAAAATGTCTTGTAATGTAACGTAATATGCAGAGTATCATTCAAAATACCTTATAATATAACGTAATATGCAGAGTATCATTGAAAATACCTTATAATATAACGTGATATGCAGTATATCATTGAAAATACCTTATAATGTAACGTAATATGCAGTCTATCATTGAAAATGCCTTATAATATAACGTAATATGCAGTATATCATTGGAAATACCTTATAATATAACGTAATATGCAGTGTATCATTGAAAATGCCTTATAATATAACGTAATATGCAGTATATCATTGAAAATACCTTATAATATAACGTAATATGCAGTGTATCATTGAAAATACCTTATAATATAACGTAATATGCAGTGTATCATTGAAAATGCCGTATAATATAACGTAATATGCAGTATATCATTGAAAATACGTGATAATATAACGTAATGTGCAGTCTATCATTGAAAATGCCTTATAATATAACGTAATATGCAGTGTATCATTGAAAATACCTTATAATATAACGTAATGTGCAGTCTATCATTGAAAATGCCTTATAATATAACGTAATATGCAGTCTATCATTGAAAATGCCTTATAATATAACGTAATATGCAGTATATCATTGAAAATACCTTATAATATAACGTAATATGCAGTCTATCATTGAAAATACGTGATAATATAACGTAATATGCAGTCTATCATTGAAAATGCCTTATAATATAACGTAATATGCAGTATATGATTTAAAATACGTGATAATATAACGTAATATGCAGTCTATCATTGAAAATGCCTTATAATATAACGTAATATGCAGTATATCTTTGAAAATACCTTATAATATAACGTCATATGCAGTCTATCATTGAAAATGCCTTATAATATAACGTAATATGCAGTATATCATTGAAAATACCCTATAATATAATGTAATATGCAGTCTATCATTGAAAATGCCTTATAATACAACGTAATATGCAGTATATCATTGAAAATACCTTATAATATAACGTAATATGCAGTGTATCATTGAAAATACCTTATAATATAACGTAATATACAGTGTATCATTGAAAATGCCTTATAATATTACGTAATATGCAGTGTATCATTGAAAATACCTTATAATATAATGTAATATTTGCAGTCTATCATTGAAAATACCTTATAATATTACGTAATATGCAGTCAATCATTGAAAATACGTGATAATATAACGTAATATGCAGTCTATCATTGAAAATGCCTTATAATATAACGTAATATGCAGTATATCATTGAAAATACGTGATAATATAACGTAATATGCAGTCTATCATTGAAAATGCCTTATAATATAACGTAATATGCAGTATATCATTGAAAATACCTTATAATATAACGTAATATGCAGTCTATCATTGAAAAAGCCTGATAATATAACGTAATATGCAGTATATCATTGAAAATACCTTATAATATAACGTAATATGCAGTGTATCATTGAAAATGCCTTATAATATAACGTAATATGCAGTATATCATTGAAAATACCTTATAATATAACGTAATATGCAGTGTATCATTGAAAATACCTTATAATATAACGTAATATGCAGTGTATCATTGAAAATGCCGTATAATATAACGTAATATGCAGTATATCATTGAAAATACGTGATAATATAACGTAATATGCAGTCTATCATTGAAAATGCCTTATAATATAACGTAATATGCAGTATATCATTGAAAATACCTTATAATATAACGTAATGTGCAGTCTATCATTGAAAATGCCTTATAATATAACGTAATATGCAGTATATCATTGAAAATACCTTATAATATAACGTAATATGCAGTGTATCATTGAAAATACCTTATAATATAACGTAATATGCAGTGTATCATTGAAAATACCATATAATGTAACGTAATAAGCAGTGTATCATTGAAAATGTCTTGTAATGTAACGTAATAAGCAGTGTATCATTCAAAATGTCTTGTAATGTAACGTAATATGCAGAGTATCATTCAAAATACCTTATAATATAACGTAATATGCAGAGTATCATTGAAAATACCTTATAATATAACGTGATATGCAGTATATCATTGTTAATACCCTATAATATAATGTAATATGCAGTGTATCATTGAAAATACCTTATAATATACTGTAATATTTGCAGTCTATCATTGAAAATACCTTATAATATAACGTAATATGCAGTGTATCATTGAAAATACCCTATAATATAACGTAATATGCAGTCTATCATTGAAAATGCCTTATAATATAACGTAATATGCAGTATATCATTGAAAATACCTTATAATATAACGTAATATGCAGTCTATCATTGAAAAAGCCTTATAATATAACGTAATATGCAGTATATCATTGAAAATACCTTATAATATAACGTAATATGCAGTGTATCATTGAAAATGCCTTATAATATAACGTAATATGCAGTATATCATTGAAAATACCTTATAATATAACGTAATATGCAGTGTATCATTGAAAATACCTTATAATATAACGTAATATGCAGTATATCATTGAAAATACCTTATAATATAACGTAATATGCAGTGTATCATTGAAAATACCTTACAATATAACGTAATATGCAGTGTATCATTGAAAATACCTTATAATATAACGTGGTATGCAGTCTATCATTAAAAATACCTTATAGTATAACGTAATATGCAGTGTATCATTGAAAATACCTTATAATATAATGTAATATTTGCAGTCTACCTTTGAAAATACCTTATAATATAACGTAATATGCAGTGTATCATTGAAAATACCTTATAATGTAACGTAATAAGCAGTGTATCATTGAAAATGTCTTGTAATGTAACGTAATATGCAGAGTATCATTCAAAATACCTTATAATATAACGTAATATGCAGAGTATCATTGAAAATACCTTATAATATAACGTGATATGCAGTATATCATTGAAAATACCTTATAATGTAACGTAATATGCAGTCTATCATTGAAAATGCCTTATAATATAACGTAATATGCAGTATGTCATTGAAAATACCTTATAATATAACGTAATATGCAGTGTATCATTGAAAATACCTTATAATGTAATGTAATATTTGCAGTCTACCATTTAAAATACCTTATAATATAACGTAATATGCAGTGTATCATTGAAAATACCTTATAATATAACGTGATATGCAGTATATCATTGAAAATACCTTATAATGTAACGTAATATGCAGTCTATCATTGAAAAAGCCTGATAATATAACGTAATATGCAGAGTATCATTGAAAATACCTTATAATATAACGTGATATGCAGTATATCATTGAAAATACCTTATAATGTAACGTAATATGCAGTCTATCATTGAAAATGCCTTATAATATAACGTAATATGCAGTATATCATTGAAAATACCTTATAATATAACGTAATATGCAGTCTATCATTGAAAAAGCCTGATAATATAACGTAATATGCAGTATATCATTGAAAATACCTTATAATATAACGTAATATGCAGTGTATCATTGAAAATGCCTTATAATATAACGTAATATGCAGTATATCATTGAAAATACCTTATAATATAACGTAATATGCAGTGTATCATTGAAAATACCTTATAATATAACGTAATATGCAGTGTATCATTGAAAATGCCGTATAATATAACGTAATATGCAGTATATCATTGAAAATACGTGATAATATAACGTAATGTGCAGTCTATCATTGAAAATGCCTTATAATATAACGTAATATGCAGTATATCATTGAAAATACCTTATAATATAACGTAATATGCAGTCTATCATTGAAAAAGCCTTATAATATAACGTAATATGCAGTATATCATTGAAAATACCTTATAATATAACGTAATATGCAGTGTATCATTGAAAATGCCTTATAATATAAAGTAATATGCAGTATATCATTGAAAATACCTTTTAATATAACGTAATATGCAGTGTATCATTGAAAATACCTTATAATGTAACGTAATAAGCAGTGTATCATTCAAAATGTCTTGTAATGTAACGTAATATGCAGAGTATCATTCAAAATACCTTATAATATAACGTAATATGCAGAGTATCATTCAAAATACCTTATACTATAACGTAATATGCAGAGTATCATTGAAAATACCTTATAATATAACGTGATATGCAGTATATCATTGAAAATACCTTACAATATAACGTAATATGCAGTGTATCATTGAAAATACCTTATAATATAACGTGGTATGCAGTCTATCATTAAAAATACCTTATAGTATAACGTAATATGCAGTGTATCATTGAAAATACCTTATAATATAACGTAATATGCAGAGTATCATTGAAAATACCTTATAATATAACGTGATATGCAGTATATCATTGAAAATACCTTATAATGTAACGTAATATGCAGTCTATCATTGAAAATGCCTTATAATATAACGTAATATGCAGTATATCATTGAAAATACCTTATAATATAACGTAATATGCAGTCTATCATTGAAAAAGCCTGATAATATAACGTAATATGCAGTATATCATTGAAAATACCTTATAATGTAACGTAATATGCAGTGTATCATTCAAAATGCCTTATAATATAACGTAATATGCAGTATATCATTGAAAATACCTTATAATATAACGTAATATGCAGTGTATCATTGAAAATACCTTATAATATAACGTAATATGCAGTGTATCATTGAAAATGCCGTATAATATAACGTAATATGCAGTATATCATTGAAAATACGTGATAATAAAACGTAATATGCAGTCTATCATTGAAAATGCCTTATAATATAACGTAATATGCAGTATATCATTGAAAATACCTTATAATATAACGTAATGTGCAGTCTATCATTGAAAATGCCTTATAATATAACGTAATATGCAGTATATCATTGAAAATACCTTATAATATAACGTAATATGCAGTGTATCATTGAAAATACCTTATAATATAACGTAATATGCAGTGTATCATTGAAAATACCTTATAATATAACGTGATATGCAGTCTATCATTGAAAATACCTTATAGTATAACGTAATATGCACTGTATCATTGAAAATACCTTATAATATAATGTAATATTTGCAGTCTACCATTGAAAATACCTTATAATATAACGTAATATGCAGTGTATCATTGAAAATACCATATAATGTAACGTAATAAGCAGTGTATCATTGAAAATGTCTTGTAATGTAACGTAATAAGCAGTGTATCATTCAAAATGTCTTGTAATGTAACGTAATATGCAGAGTATCATTCAAAATACCTTATAATATAACGTAATATGCAGAGTATCATTGAAAATACCTTATAATATAACGTGATATGCAGTATATCATTGTTAATACCCTATAATATAATGTCGTATGCAGTGTATCATTGAAAATACCTTATAATATACTGTAATATTTGCAGTCTATCATTGAAAATACCTTATAATATAACGTAATATGCAGTGTATCATTGAAAATACCCTATAATATAACGTAATATGCAGTCTATCATTGAAAATGCCTTATAATATAACGTAATATGCAGTATATCATTGAAAATACCTTATAATATAACGTAATATGCAGTCTATCATTGAAAAAGCCTTATAATATAACGTAATATGCAGTATATCATTGAAAATACCTTATAATATAACGTAATATGCAGTGTATCATTGAAAATGCCTTATAATATAACGTAATATGCAGTATATCATTGAAAATACCTTATAATATAACGTAATATGCAGTGTATCATTGAAAATACCTTATAATATAACGTAATATGCAGTATATCATTGAAAATACCTTATAATATAACGTAATATGCAGTGTATCATTGAAAATACCTTACAATATAACGTAATATGCAGTGTATCATTGAAAATACCTTATAATATAACGTGGTATGCAGTCTATCATTAAAAATACCTTATAGTATAACGTAATATGCAGTGTATCATTGAAAATACCTTATAATATAACGTAATATGCAGAGTATCATTGAAAATACCTTATAATATAACGTGATATGCAGTATATCATTGAAAATACCTTATAATGTAACGTAATATGCAGTCTATCATTGAAAATGCCTTATAATATAACGTAATATGCAGTATATCATTGAAAATACCTTATAATATAACGTAATATGCAGTCTATCATTGAAAAAGCCTGATAATATAACGTAATATGCAGTATATCATTGAAAATACCTTATAATGTAACGTAATATGCAGTGTATCATTGAAAATGCCTTATAATATAACGTAATATGCAGTATATCATTGAAAATACCTTATAATATAACGTAATATGCAGTGTATCATTGAAAATACCTTATAATATAACGTAATATGCAGTGTATCATTGAAAATGCCGTATAATATAACGTAATATGCAGTATATCATTGAAAATACGTGATAATATAACGTAATATGCAGTCTATCATTGAAAATGCCTTATAATATAACGTAATATGCAGTATATCATTGAAAATACCTTATAATATAACGTAATGTGCAGTCTATCATTGAAAATGCCTTATAATATAACGTAATATGCAGTATATCATTGAAAATACCTTATAATATAACGTAATATGCAGTGTATCATTGAAAATACCTTATAATATAACGTAATATGCAGTGTATCATTGAAAATACCTTATAATATAACGTGATATGCAGTCTATCATTGAAAATACCTTATAGTATAACGTAATATGCACTGTATCATTGAAAATACCTTATAATATAATGTAATATTTGCAGTCTACCATTGAAAATACCTTATAATATAACGTAATATGCAGTGTATCATTGAAAATACCATATAATGTAACGTAATAAGCAGTGTATCATTGAAAATGTCTTGTAATGTAACGTAATAAGCAGTGTATCATTCAAAATGTCTTGTAATGTAACGTAATATGCAGAGTATCATTCAAAATACCTTATAATATAACGTAATATGCAGAGTATCATTGAAAATACCTTATAATATAACGTGATATGCAGTATATCATTGTTAATACCCTATAATATAATGTCGTATGCAGTGTATCATTGAAAATACCTTATAATATACTGTAATATTTGCAGTCTATCATTGAAAATACCTTATAATATAACGTAATATGCAGTGTATCATTGAAAATACCCTATAATATAACGTAATATGCAGTCTATCATTGAAAATGCCTTATAATATAACGTAATATGCAGTATATCATTGAAAATACCTTATAATATAACGTAATATGCAGTCTATCATTGAAAAAGCCTTATAATATAACGTAATATGCAGTATATCATTGAAAATACCTTATAATATAACGTAATATGCAGTGTATCATTGAAAATGCCTTATAATATAACGTAATATGCAGTATATCATTGAAAATACCTTATAATATAACGTAATATGCAGTGTATCATTGAAAATACCTTATAATATAACGTAATATGCAGTATATCATTGAAAATACCTTATAATATAACGTAATATGCAGTGTATCATTGAAAATACCTTACAATATAACGTAATATGCAGTGTATCATTGAAAATACCTTATAATATAACGTGGTATGCAGTCTATCATTAAAAATACCTTATAGTATAACGTAATATGCAGTGTATCATTGAAAATACCTTATAATATAATGTAATATTTGCAGTCTACCTTTGAAAATACCTTATAATATAACGTAATATGCAGTGTATCATTGAAAATACCTTATAATGTAAGGTAATAAGCAGTGTATCATTGAAAATGTCTTGTAATGTAACGTAATATGCAGAGTATCATTCAAAATACCTTATAATATAACGTAATATGCAGAGTATCATTGAAAATACCTTATAATATAACGTGATATGCAGTATATCATTGAAAATACCTTATAATGTAACGTAATATGCAGTATATCATTGAAAATACCTTATAGTATAACGTAATATGCAGTGTATCATTGAAAATACGTGATAATATAACGTAATGTGCAGTCTATCATTGAAAATGCCTTATAATATAACGTAATATGCAGTGTATCATTGAAAATACCTTATAATATAACGTAATGTGCAGTCTATCATTGAAAATGCCTTATAATATAACGTAATATGCAGTCTATCATTGAAAATGCCTTATAATATAACGTAATATGCAGTATATCATTGAAAATACCTTATAATATAACGTAATATGCAGTCTATCATTGAAAAAGCCTTATAATATAACGTAATATGCAGTATATCATTGAAAATACCTTATAATATAACGTAATATGCAGTGTATCATTGAAAATGCCTTATAATATAAAGTAATATGCAGTATATCATTGAAAATACCTTATAATATAACGTAATATGCAGTGTATCATTGAAAATACCTTATAATATAACGTAATATGCAGTATATCATTGAAAATACCTTATAGTATAACGTAATATGCAGTGTATCATTGAAAATACCTTACAATATAACGTAATATGCAGTGTATCATTGAAAATACCTTATAATATAACGTGGTATGCAGTCTATCATTAAAAATACCTTATAGTATAACGTAATATGCAGTGTATCATTGAAAATACCTTATAATATAATGTAATATTTGCAGTCTACCTTTGAAAATACCTTATAATATAACGTAATATGCAGTGTGTCATTGAAAATACCTTATAATGTAACGTAATAAGCAGTGTATCATTCAAAATGTCTTGTAATGTAACGTAATATGCAGAGTATCATTCAAAATACCTTATAATATAACGTAATATGCAGAGTATCATTCAAAATACCTTATACTATAACGTAATATGCAGAGTATCATTGAAAATACCTTATAATATAACGTGATATGCAGTATATCATTGAAAATACCTTACAATATAACGTAATATGCAGTGTATCATTGAAAATACCTTATAATATAACGTGGTATGCAGTCTATCATTAAAAATACCTTATAGTATAACGTAATATGCAGTGTATCATTGAAAATACCTTATAATATAATGTAATATTTGCAGTCTACCTTTGAAAATACCTTATAATATAACGTAATATGCAGTGTATCATTGAAAATACCTTATAATGTAACGTAATAAGCAGTGTATCATTGAAAATGTCTTGTAATGTAACGTAATATGCAGAGTATCATTCAAAATACCTTATAATATAACGTAATATGCAGAGTATCATTGAAAATACCTTATAATATAACGTGATATGCAGTATATCATTGAAAATACCTTATAATGTAACGTAATATGCAGTCTATCATTGAAAAAGCCTCATAATATAACGTAATATGCAGTATATCATTGAAAATACCTTATAATGTAACGTAATATGCAGTGTATCATTGAAAATGCCTTATAATATAACGTAATATGCAGTATATCATTGAAAATACCTTATAATATAACGTAATATGCAGTGTATCATTGAAAATACCTTATAATATAACGTAATATGCAGTGTATCATTGAAAATGCCGTATAATATAACGTAATATGCAGTATATCATTGAAAATACGTGATAATATAACGTAATATGCAGTCTATCATTGAAAATGCCTTATAATATAACGTAATATGCAGTATATCATTGAAAATACCTTATAATATAACGTAATATGCAGTGTATCATTGAAAATACCTTATAATATAACGTGATATGCAGTCTATCATTGAAAATACCTTATAGTATAACGTAATATGCAGTGTATCATTGAAAATACCTTATAATATAATGTAATATTTGCAGTCTACCATTGAAAATACCTTATAATATAACGTAATATGCAGTGTATCATTGAAAATACCATATAATGTAACGTAATAAGCAGTGTATCATTGAAAATGTCTTGTAATGTAACGTAATAAGCAGTGTATCATTCAAAATGTCTTGTAATGTAACGTAATATGCAGAGTATCATTCAAAATACCTTATAATATAACGTAATATGCAGAGTATCATTGAAAATACCTTATAATATAACGTGATATGCAGTATATCATTGTTAATACCCTATAATATAATGTCGTATGCAGTGTATCATTGAAAATACCTTATAATATACTGTAATATTTGCAGTCTATCATTGAAAATACCTTATAATATAACGTAATATGCAGTGTATCATTGAAAATACCCTATAATATAACGTAATATGCAGTCTATCATTGAAAATGCCTTATAATATAACGTAATATGCAGTATATCATTGAAAATACCTTATAATATAACGTAATATGCAGTCTATCATTGAAAAAGCCTTATAATATAACGTAATATGCAGTATATCATTGAAAATACCTTATAATATAACGTAATATGCAGTGTATCATTGAAAATGCCTTATAATATAACGTAATATGCAGTATATCATTGAAAATACCTTATAATATAACGTAATATGCAGTGTATCATTGAAAATACCTTATAATATAACGTAATATGCAGTATATCATTGAAAATACCTTATAATATAACGTAATATGCAGTGTATCATTGAAAATACCTTACAATATAACGTAATATGCAGTGTATCATTTAAAATACCTTATAATATAACGTGGTATGCAGTCTATCATTAAAAATACCTTATAGTATAACGTAATATGCAGTGTATCATTGAAAATACCTTATAATATAATGTAATATTTGCAGTCTACCTTTGAAAATACCTTATAATATAACGTAATATGCAGTGTATCATTGAAAATACCTTATAATGTAAGGTAATAAGCAGTGTATCATTGAAAATGTCTTGTAATGTAACGTAATATGCAGAGTATCATTCAAAATACCTTATAATATAACGTAATATGCAGAGTATCATTGAAAATACCTTATAATATAACGTGATATGCAGTATATCATTGAAAATACCTTATAATGTAACGTAATATGCAGTCTATCATTGAAAATGCCTTATAATATAACGTAATATGCAGTATATCATTGAAAATACCTTATAATATAACGTAATATGCAGTCTATCATTGAAAAAGCCTGATAATATAACGTAATATGCAGTATATCATTGAAAATACCTTTTAATATAACGTAATATGCAGTGTATCATTGAAAATGCCTTATAATATAACGTAATATGCAGTATATCATTGAAAATACCTTATAATATAACGTAATATGCAGTGTATCATTGAAAATACCTTATAATATAACGTAATATGCAGTGTATCATTGAAAATGCCGTATAATATAACGTAATATGCAGTATATCATTGAAAATACGTGATAATATAACGTAATGTGCAGTCTATCATTGAAAATGCCTTATAATATAACGTAATATGCAGTGTATCATTGAAAATACCTTATAATGTAAGGTAATAAGCAGTGTATCATTGAAAATGTCTTGTAATGTAACGTAATATGCAGAGTATCATTCAAAATACCTTATAATATAACGTAATATGCAGAGTATCATTGAAAATACCTTATAATATAACGTGATATGCAGTATATCATTGAAAATACCTTATAATGTAACGTAATATGCAGTGTATCATTGAAAATACCTTATAATGTAACGTAATAAGCAGTGTATCATTGAAAATGTCTTGTAATGTAACGTAATATGCAGAGTATCATTCAAAATACCTTATAATATAACGTAATATGCAGAGTATCATTGAAAATACCTTATAATATAACGTGATATGCAGTATATCATTGAAAATACCTTATAATGTAACGTAATATGCAGTCTATCATTGAAAATGCCTTATAATATAACGTAATATGCAGTATATCATTGAAAATACCTTATAATATAACGTAATATGCAGTCTATCATTGAAAAAGCCTCATAATATAACGTAATATGCAGTATATCATTGAAAATACCTTATAATGTAACGTAATATGCAGTGTATCATTGAAAATGCCTTATAATATAACGTAATATGCAGTATATCATTGAAAATACCTTATAATATAACGTAATATGCAGTGTATCATTGAAAATACCTTATAATATAACGTAATATGCAGTGTATCATTGAAAATGCCGTATAATATAACGTAATATGCAGTATATCATTGAAAATACGTGATAATATAACGTAATATGCAGTCTATCATTGAAAATGCCTTATAATATAACGTAATATGCAGTATATCATTGAAAATACCTTATAATATAACGTAATATGCAGTGTATCATTGAAAATACCTTATAATATAACGTGATATGCAGTCTATCATTGAAAATACCTTATAGTATAACGTAATATGCACTGTATCATTGAAAATACCTTATAATATAATGTAATATTTGCAGTCTACCATTGAAAATACCTTATAATATAACGTAATATGCAGTGTATCATTGAAAATACCATATAATGTAACGTAATAAGCAGTGTATCATTGAAAATGTCTTGTAATGTAACGTAATAAGCAGTGTATCATTCAAAATGTCTTGTAATGTAACGTAATATGCAGAGTATCATTCAAAATACCTTATAATATAACGTAATATGCAGAGTATCATTGAAAATACCTTATAATATAACGTGATATGCAGTATATCATTGTTAATACCCTATAATATAATGTCGTATGCAGTGTATCATTGAAAATACCTTATAATATACTGTAATATTTGCAGTCTATCATTGAAAATACCTTATAATATAACGTAATATGCAGTGTATCATTGAAAATACCCTATAATATAACGTAATATGCAGTCTATCATTGAAAATGCCTTATAATATAACGTAATATGCAGTATATCATTGAAAATACCTTATAATATAACGTAATATGCAGTCTATCATTGAAAAAGCCTTATAATATAACGTAATATGCAGTATATCATTGAAAATACCTTATAATATAACGTAATATGCAGTGTATCATTGAAAATGCCTTATAATATAACGTAATATGCAGTATATCATTGAAAATACCTTATAATATAACGTAATATGCAGTGTATCATTGAAAATACCTTATAATATAACGTAATATGCAGTATATCATTGAAAATACCTTATAATATAACGTAATATGCAGTGTATCATTGAAAATACCTTACAATATAACGTAATATGCAGTGTATCATTGAAAATACCTTATAATATAACGTGGTATGCAGTCTATCATTAAAAATACCTTATAGTATAACGTAATATGCAGTGTATCATTGAAAATACCTTATAATATAATGTAATATTTGCAGTCTACCTTTGAAAATACCTTATAATATAACGTAATATGCAGTGTATCATTGAAAATACCTTATAATGTAAGGTAATAAGCAGTGTATCATTGAAAATGTCTTGTAATGTAACGTAATATGCAGAGTATCATTCAAAATACCGTATAATATAACGTAATATGCAGAGTACCATTGAAAATACCTTATAATATAACGTGATATGCAGTATATCATTGAAAATACCTTATAATGTAACGTAATATGCAGTCTATCATTGAAAATGCCTTATAATATAACGTAATATGCAGTATATCATTGAAAATACCTTATAATATAACGTAATATGCAGTCTATCATTGAAAAAGCCTGATAATATAACGTAATATGCAGTATATCATTGAAAATACCTTATAATATAACGTAATATGCAGTGTATCATTGAAAATGCCTTATAATATAACGTAATATGCAGTATATCATTGAAAATACCTTATAATATAACGTAATATGCAGTGTATCATTGAAAATACCTTATAATATAACGTAATATGCAGTGTATCATTGAAAATGCCGTATAATATAACGTAATATGCAGTATATCATTGAAAATACGTGATAATATAACGTAATGTGCAGTCTATCATTGAAAATGCCTTATAATATAACGTAATATGCAGTGTATCATTGAAAATACCTTATAATATAACGTAATGTGCAGTCTATCATTGAAAATGCCTTATAATATAACGTAATATGCAGTATATCATTGAAAATACCTTATAATATAACGTAATATGCAGTGTATCATTGAAAATACCTTATAATATAACGTAATATGCAGTGTATCATTGAAAATACCTTATAATATAACGTGATATGCAGTCTATCATTGAAAATACCTTATAGTATAACGTAATATGCACTGTATCATTGAAAATACCTTATAATATAATGTAATATTTGCAGTCTACCATTGAAAATACCTTATAATATAACGTAATATGCAGTGTATCATTGAAAATACCATATAATGTAACGTAATAAGCAGTGCATCATTGAAAATGTCTTGTAATGTAACGTAATAAGCAGTGTATCATTCAAAATGTCTTGTAATGTAACGTAATATGCAGAGTATCATTCAAAATACCTTATAATATAACGTAATATGCAGAGTATCATTGAAAATACCTTATAATATAACGTGATATGCAGTATATCATTGTTAATACCCTATAATATAATGTAATATACAGTGTATCATTGAAAATACCTTATAATATACTGTAATATTTGCAGTCTATCATTGAAAATACCTTATAATATAACGTAATATGCAGTGTATCATTGAAAATACCCTATAATATAACGTAATATGCAGTCTATCATTGAAAATGCCTTATAATATAACGTAATATGCAGTATATCATTGAAAATACCTTATAATATAACGTAATATGCAGTCTATCATTGAAAAAGCCTTATAATATAACGTAATATGCAGTATATCATTGAAAATACCTTATAATATAACGTAATATGCAGTGTATCATTGAAAATGCCTTATAATATAACGTAATATGCAGTATATCATTGAAAATACCTTATAATATAACGTAATATGCAGTGTATCATTGAAAATACCTTATAATATAACGTAATATGCAGTATATCATTGAAAATACCTTATAATATAACGTAATATGCAGTGTATCATTGAAAATACCTTACAATATAACGTAATATGCAGTGTATCATTGAAAATACCTTATAATATAACGTGGTATGCAGTCTATCATTAAAAATACCTTATAGTATAACGTAATATGCAGTGTATCATTGAAAATACCTTATAATATAATGTAATATTTGCAGTCTACCTTTGAAAATACCTTATAATATAACGTAATATGCAGTGTATCATTGAAAATACCTTATAATGTAAGGTAATAAGCAGTGTATCATTGAAAATGTCTTGTAATGTAACGTAATATGCAGAGTATCATTCAAAATACCTTATAATATAACGTAATATGCAGAGTATCATTGAAAATACCTTATAATATAACGTGATATGCAGTATATCATTGAAAATACCTTATAATGTAACGTAATATGCAGTCTATCATTGAAAATGCCTTATAATATAACGTAATATGCAGTATATCATTGAAAATACCTTATAATATAACGTAATATGCAGTGTATCATTGAAAATACCCTATAATATAACGTAATATGCAGTCTATCATTGAAAATGCCTTATAATATAACGTAATATGCAGTATATCATTGAAAATACCTTATAATATAACGTAATATGCAGTCTATCATTGAAAAAGCCTTATAATATAACGTAATATGCAGTATATCATTGAAAATACCTTATAATATAACGTAATATGCAGTGTATCACTGAAAATGCCTTATAATATAACGTAATATGCAGTATATCATTGAAAATACCTTATAATGTAACGTAATATGCAGTGTATCATTGAAAATGCCTTATAATATAACGTAATATGCAGTATATCATTGAAGATACCTTTTAATATAACGTAATATGCAGTGTATCATTGAAAATACCTTATAATATAACGTAATATGCAGTGTATCATTGAAAATGCCGTATAATATAACGTAATATGCAGTATATCATTGAAAATACGTGATAATATAACGTAATATGCAGTCTATCATTGAAAATGCCTTATAATATAACGTAATATGCAGTATATCATTGAAAATACCTTATAATATAACGTAATGTGCAGTCTATCATTGAAAATGCCTTATAATATAACGTAATATGCAGTATATCATTGAAAATACCTTATAATATAACGTAATATGCAGTGTATCATTGAAAATACCTTATAATATAACGTAATATGCAGTGTATCATTGAAAATACCTTATAATATAACGTGATATGCAGTCTATCATTGAAAATACCTTATAGTATAACGTAATATGCAGTGTATCATTGAAAATACCTTATAATATAATGTAATATTTGCAGTCTACCATTGAAAATACCTTATAATATAACGTAATATGCAGTGTATCATTGAAAATACCATATAATGTAACGTAATAAGCAGTGTATCATTGAAAATGTCTTGTAATGTAACGTAATAAGCAGTGTATCATTCAAAATGTCTTGTAATGTAACGTAATATGCAGAGTATCATTCAAAATACCTTATAATATAACGTAATATGCAGAGTATCATTGAAAATACCTTATAATATAACGTGATATGCAGTATATCATTGTTAATACCCTATAATATAATGTAATATGCAGTGTATCATTGAAAATACCTTATAATATACTGTAATATTTGCAGTCTATCATTGAAAATACCTTATAATATAACGTAATATGCAGTGTATCATTGAAAATACCCTATAATATAACGTAATATGCAGTCTATCATTGAAAATGCCTTATAATATAACGTAATATGCAGTATATCATTGAAAATACCTTATAATATAACGTAATATGCAGTCTATCATTGAAAAAGCCTTATAATATAACGTAATATGCAGTATATCATTGAAAATACCTTATAATATAACGTAATATGCAGTGTATCATTGAAAATGCCTTATAATATAACGTAATATGCAGTATATCATTGAAAATACCTTATAATATAACGTAATATGCAGTGTATCATTGAAAATACCTTATAATATAACGTAATATGCAGTATATCATTGAAAATACCTTATAATATAACGTAATATGCAGTGTATCATTGAAAATACCTTACAATATAACGTAATATGCAGTGTATCATTGAAAATACCTTATAATATAACGTGGTATGAGGTCTATCATTAAAAATACCTTATAGTATAACGTAATATGCAGTGTATCATTGAAAATACCTTATAATATAATGTAATATTTGCAGTCTACCTTTGAAAATACCTTATAATATAACGTAATATGCAGTGTATCATTGAAAATACCTTATAATGTAACGTAATAAGCAGAGTATCATTGAAAATACCTTATAATATAACGTAATATGCAGTATATCATTGAAAATACCTTATAATATAACGTAATATGCAGTGTATCATTGAAAATGCCTTATAATATAACGTAATATGCAGTATATCATTGAAAATACCTTATAATATAACGTAATATGCAGTGTATCATTGAAAATGCCTTATAATATAACGTAATATGCAGTGTATCATTGAAAATACCTTATAATATAACGTGATATGCAGTCTATCATTGAAAATACCTTACAGTATAACGTAATATGCAGTGTATCATTGCAAATACCTTATAATATAATGTAATATTTGCAGTCTACCATTGAAAATACCTTATAATATAACGTAATATGCAGTGTATCATTGAAAATACCTTATAATGTAACGTAATAAGCAGTGTATCATTGAAAATGTCTTGTAATGTAACGTAATAAGCAGTGTATCATTCAAAATGTCTTGTAATGTAACGTAATATGCAGAGTATCAATCAAAATACCTTATAATATAACGTAATATGCAGAGTATCATTGAAAATACCTTATAATATAATGTAATATTTGCAGTTTATCATTGAAAATACCTTATAATATTACGTCATATGCAGTCAATCATTGAAAATACGTGATAATATAACGTAATATGCAGTCTATCATTGAAAATGCCTTATAATATAACGTAATATGCAGTATATCATTGAAAATACGTGATAATATAACGTAATATGCAGTCTATCATTGAAAATGCCTTATAATATAACGTAATATGCAGTATATCTTTGAAAATACCTATAATATAACGTAATATGCAGTCTATCATTGAAAATGCCTTATAATATAACGTAATATGCAGTATATCATTGTAAATACCTTATAATATAACGTAATATGCAGTGTATCATTGAAAATACCTTATAATATAACGTAATATGCAGTGTATCATTGAAAATACCTTATAATATAACGTAATATGCAGTGTATCATTGAAAATACCTTATAATATAACGTGATATGCAGTCTATCATTGAAAATACCTTATAGTATAACGTAATATGCAGTGTATCATTGAAAATACCTTATAATATAATGTAATATTTGCAGTCTACCATTGAAAATACCTTATAATATAACGTAATATGCAGTGTATCATTGAAAATACCATATAATGTAACGTAATAAGCAGTGCATCATTGAAAATGTCTTGTAATGTAACGTAATAAGCAGTGTATCATTCTAAATGTCTTGTAATGTAACGTAATATGCAGAGTATCATTCAAAATACCTTATAATATAACGTAATATGCAGAGTATCATTGAAAATACCTTATAATATAACGTGATATGCAGTATATCATTGTTAATACCCTATAATATAATGTAATATGCAGTGTATCATTGAAAATACCTTATAATATACTGTAATATTTGCAGTCTATCATTGAAAATACCTTATAATATAACGTAATATGCAGTGTATCATTGAAAATACCCTATAATATAACGTAATATGCAGTCTATCATTGAAAATGCCTTATAATATAACGTAATATGCAGTATATCATTGAAAATACCTTATAATATAACGTAATATGCAGTCTATCATTGAAAAAGCCTTATAATATAACGTAATATGCAGTATATCATTGAAAATACCTTATAATATAACGTAATATGCAGTGTATCATTGAAAATGCCTTATAATATAACGTAATATGCAGTATATCATTGAAAATACCTTATAATATAACGTAATATGCAGTGTATCATTGAAAATACCTTATAATATAACGTAATATGCAGTATATCATTGAAAATACCTTATAATATAACGTAATATGCAGTGTATCATTGAAAATACCTTATAATATAATGTAATATTTGCAGTCTACCTTTGAAAATACCTTATAATATAACGTAATATGCAGTGTATCATTGAAAATACCTTATAATGTAACGTAATAAGCAGAGTATCATTGAAAATACCTTATAATATAACGTGATATGCAGTATATCATTGAAAATACCTTATAATGTAACGTAATATGCAGTCAATCATTGAAAATACGTGATAATATAACGTAATATGCAGTCTATCATTGAAAATGCCTTATAATATAACGTAATATGCAGTGTATCATTGAAAATACCATATAATGTAACGTAATAAGCAGTGCATCATTGAAAATGTCTTGTAATGTAACGTAATAAGCAGTGTATCATTCAAAATGTCTTGTAATGTAACGTAATATGCAGAGTATCATTCAAAATACCTTATAATATAACGTAATATGCAGAGTATCATTGAAAATACCTTATAATATAACGTGATATGCAGTATATCATTGTTAATACCCTATAATATAATGTAATATTCAGTGTATCATTGAAAATACCTTATAATATACTGTAATATTTGCAGTCTATCATTGAAAATACCTTATAATATAACGTAATATGCAGTGTATCATTGAAAATACCCTATAATATAACGTAATATGCAGTCTATCATTGAAAATGCCTTATAATATAACGTAATATGCAGTATATCATTGAAAATACCTTATAATATAACGTAATATGCAGTCTATCATTGAAAAAGCCTTATAATATAACGTAATATGCAGTATATCATTGAAAATACCTTATAATATAACGTAATATGCAGTGTATCATTGAAAATGCCTTATAATATAACGTAATATGCAGTATATCATTGAAAATACCTTATAATATAACGTAATATGCAGTGTATCATTGAAAATACCTTATAATATAACGTAATATGCAGTATATCATTGAAAATACCTTATAATATAACGTAATATGCAGTGTATCATTGAAAATACCTTACAATATAACGTAATATGCAGTGTATCATTGAAAATACCTTATAATATAACGTGGTATGCAGTCTATCATTAAAAATACCTTATAGTATAACGTAATATGCAGTGTATCATTGAAAATACCTTATAATGTAACGTAATATGCAGTCAATCATTGAAAATACGTGATAATATAACGTAATATGCAGTCTATCATTGAAAATGCCTTATAATATAACGTAATATGCAGTGTATCATTGAAAATACCTTATAATATAACGTGATATGCAGTCTATCATTGAAAATACCTTACAGTATAACGTAATATGCAGTGTATCATTGCAAATACCTTATAATATAATGTAATATTTGCAGTCTACCATTGAAAATACCTTATAATATAACGTAATATGCAGTGTATCATTGAAAATACCTTATAATGTAACGTAATAAGCAGTGTATCATTGAAAATGTCTTGTAATGTAACGTAATGTAACGCTTACAGTGTATCATTCAAAATGTCTTGTAATGTAACGTAATATGCAGAGTATCAATCAAAATACCTTATAATATAACGTAATATGCAGAGTATCATTGAAAATACCTTATAATATAATGTAATATTTGCAGTTTATCATTGAAAATACCTTATAATATTACGTCATATGCAGTCAATCATTGAAAATACGTGATAATATAACGTAATATGCAGTCTATCATTGAAAATGCCTTATAATATAACGTAATATGCAGTATATCATTGAAAATACGTGATAATATAACGTAATATGCAGTCTATCATTGAAAATGCCTTATAATATAACGTAATATGCAGTATATCTTTGAAAATACCTATAATATAACGTAATATGCAGTCTATCATTGAAAATGCCTTATAATATAACGTAATATGCAGTATATCATTGTAAATACCTTATAATATAACGTAATATGCAGTGTATCATTGAAAATACCTTATAATATAACGTAATATGCAGTGTATCATTGAAAATACCTTATAATATAACGTAATATGCAGTGTATCATTGAAAATACCTTACAATATAACGTAATATGCAGTGTATCATTTAAAATACCTTATAATATAACGTGGTATGCAGTCTATCATTAAAAATACCTTATAGTATAACGTAATATGCAGTGTATCATTGAAAATACCTTATAATATAATGTAATATTTGCAGTCTACCATTGAAAATACCTTATAATATAATGTAATATTTGCAGTCTACCATTGAAAATACCTTATAATATAACGTAATATGCAGTGTATCATTGAAAATACCTTATAATGTAACGTAATAAGCAGTGTATCATTGAAAATACCCTATAATATAATGTAATATGCAGTGTATCATTGAAAATACCTTATAATATAATGTAATATTTGCAGTCTATCATTGAAAATACCTTATAATATAACGTAATATGCAGTGTATCATTGAAAATACCTTATAATGTAACGTAATAAGCAGTGTATCATTGAAAATACCCTATAATATAATGTAATATGCAGTGTATCATTGAAAATACCTTATAATATAATGTAATATTTGCAGTCTATCATTGAAAATACCTTATAATATTACGTAATATGCAGTCAATCATTGAAAATACGTGATAATATAACGTAATATGCAGTGTATCATTGAAAATACCTTATTATATAACGTGATATGCAGCCTATCATTGAAAATACTTTATAGTATAACGTAATATGCAGTGTATCATTGAAAATACCTTATAATATAATGTAATATTTGCAGTCTACCATTGAAAATACCTTATAATATAACGTAATATGCAGTGTATCATTGAAAATACCTTATAATGTAATGTAATATTTGCAGTCTACCATTGAAAATACCTTATAATATAACGTAATATGCAGTGTATCATTGAAAATACCTTATAATATAACGTGATATGCAGTCTATCATTGAAAATACCTTATAGTATAACGTAATATGCAGTGTATCATTGAAAATACCTTATAATATAATGTAATATTTGCAGTCTACCATTGAAAATACCTTATAATATAACGTAATATGCAGTGTATCATTGAAAATACCATATAGTGTAACGTAATAAGCAGTGTATCATTGAAAATGTCTTGTAATGTAACGTAATAAGCAGTGTATCATTCAAAATGTCTTGTAATGTAACGTAATAGGCAGAGTATCATTCAAAATACCTTATAATATAACGTAATATGCAGAGTATCATTGAAAATACCTTATAATATAACGTGATATGCAGTATATCATTGTTAATACCCTATAATATAATGTAATATGCAGTGTATCATTGAAAATACCTTATAATATACTGTAATATTTGCAGTCTATCATTGAAAATACCTTATAATATAACGTAATATGCAGTGTATCATTGAAAATACCCTATAATATAACGTAATATGCAGTCTATCATTGAAAATGCCTTATAATATAACGTAATATGCAGTATATCATTGAAAATACCTTATAATATAACGTAATATGCAGTGTATCATTGAAAATACCTTATAATATAACGTAATATGCAGTATATCATTGAAAATA
>CAKAJI010000906.1:0-33408 GCA_916610255.1 Lasioglossum lativentre
ATACTATAAGGTATTTTCAATGATACACTACAAATTACGATATATTATAAGGTATTTGCAATGATACACTGCATATTACGTTATATTATAAGGTATTTTCAATGATACACTGCATATTACGTTATATCATAAGGTATTTTCAATGATACACGGCATATTACGTTATATTCTAAGGTATTTTCAATGATACACTGCATATTACGTTATATTATAAGGTATTTTCAATGATACACTGCATATTACGTTATATTATAAGGTATTTTCAATGGTACACTGCATATTACGTTATATTATAAGGTATTTTCAATGATACACTGCATATTACGTTATATTATAAGGTATTTTCATTGATACACTACAAATTACCATATATTATAAGGTATCTTCAATGATACACTGCATATTACGTTATATTATAAGGTATTCTCAATGATAAACTACTGTATATTATAAGGTATTTTCAATGATACACTACAAATTACGATATATTATAAGGTATTTTCAATGATACACTGCATATTACGTTATATTATAAGGTATTTTCAATGATACACTACAAATTACGATATATTATAAGGTATTTTCAATGATACACTGCATATTACGTTATATTATAATGTATTTTCAATGATACACTGCATATTACGTTATATTATAAGGTATTTTCAATGATACACTGCATATTACATTATATTATTAGGTATTTTCAATGATACACTAAAAAATTACGATATATTATAAGGTATTTTCAATGATACACTGCATATTACGTTATATTATAAGGTATTTTCAATGATAAACTACTATATATTATAAGGTATTTTCAATGATACACTACAAATTACGATATATTATATGGTATTTTCACTGATACACTGCATATTACGTTATATTATAAGGTATTTTCATTGATAGACTAGAATTAGCATATATTCTAAGGTATTTTCAATGATACACTGCATATTACGTTATATTATAAGGTATTTTCAATGATACACTGCATATTACGTTATATTATAAGGTATTTTCAATGATACACTGCATATTACGTTATATTATAAGGTATTTTCAATGATACACTGCATATTACGTTTTATTATAAG
The DNA here is from genome assembly GCA_916610255.1 of Lasioglossum lativentre. Classification (NCBI taxonomy): domain Eukaryota; kingdom Metazoa; phylum Arthropoda; class Insecta; order Hymenoptera; family Halictidae; genus Lasioglossum; species Lasioglossum lativentre. The sequence continues at coordinate 1,104 of CAKAJI010000906.1, forward strand.
GTATTTTCAATGATACACAGCATATTACGTTACATTATAAGGTATTTTCAATGATAAACTACTATATATTACAAGGTAGTTTCAATGATACACTACAAATTACGATATATTATAAGGTATTTTCAATGATACACTGCATATTACTTTATATTATAAGGTATTTTCATTGATACACTACAAATTACGATATATTATAAGGTATTTTCAATGATACACAGCATATTACGTTATATTATTAGGTATTTTCAATGATACACTAAAAAATTACGATATATTATAAGGTATTTCCAATGATACTCTGCATATTACGTTATATTATAAGGTATTTTCAATGATACACAGCATATTACGTTATATTATAAGGTATTTTCAATGATACACTGCATATTACGTTATATTATAAGGTATTATCAATGATGCACTGCATATTACGTTATACTATAAGGTATTTTCAATGATACACTACAAATTACGATATATTATAAGGTATTTGCAATGATACACTGCATATTACGTTATATTATAAGATATTTTCATTGATAGACTAGAATTACCATATATTCTAAGGTATTTTCAATGATACACTGCATATTACGTTATATTATAAGGTATTATCAATGATGCACTGCATATTACGTTATACTATAAGGTATTTTCAATGATACACTGCATATTACGTTATATTATAAGGTATTATCAATGATACACTGCAAATTACGTTATATTATAAGGTATTTTCATTGATAGACTAGAATTAGCATATATTCTAAGGTATTTTCAATGATACACTGCATATTACGTTATATTATAAGGTATTTTCATTGATACACTACAAATTACCTTATAATATAAGGTAGTTTCAATGATACACTACAAATTACCATATATTCTAAGGTATTTTCAATGATACACTGCATATTACGTTATATTATAAGGTATTTTCAAAGATACACTGCATATTACGTTATATTATAATGTATTTTCAATGATACACTGCATATTATGTTATATTATAAGGTATTTTCAATGATACACTGCATATTACGTTATATTATAAGGTATTTTCAATGATACACTGCATATTACGTTATATTATAAGGTATTTTCAATGATACACTACAAATTACGATATATTAAAAGGTATTTTCAATGATACACTGCATATTACGTTATATTATAAGGTATTTTCAATGATACACTGCATATTACGTTATATTATAAGGTATTTTCATTGATACACTACAAATTACCATATATTATAAGGTATTTTCAATGATACACTAAAAAATTTCGATATATTATAAGGTATTTCCAATGATACACTGCATATTACCATATATTATAAGGTATTTTCAATGATACACTACAAATTACGATATATTATAAGGTATTTTCACTGATACACTGCATATTACGTTATATTATAAGGTATTTTCATTGATAGACTAGAATTACCATATATTCTAAGGTATTTTCAATGATACACTACAAATTACGATATATTATAAGGTATTTTCAATGATACACTGCATATTACTTTATATTATAAGGTATTTTCAATGATACACTGCATATTACGTTATATCATAAGGTATTTTCAATGATACACGGCATATTACGTTATATTATAGGGTATTTTCAATGATACACTGCATATTACGTTATATTATAATGTATTTTCAATGATACACTGCATATTACGTTATATTATAATGTATTTTCAATGATACACTGCAATATTACGTTGTATTATAAGGTATTTTCATTGATAGACTAGAATTACCATATATTCTAAGGTATTTTCAATGATACACTGCATATTACGTTTTATTATAAGGTATTTTCAATGATACACTGCAATATTACGTTGTATTATAAGGTATTTTCATTGATAGACTAGAATTACCATATATTCTAAGGTATTTTCAATGATACACTGCATATTACGTTTTATTATAAGGTATTTTCAATGATACACAGAATATTACGTTATATTATAAGGTATTTTCATTGATACACTACAAATTACCATATATTATAAGGTATCTTCAATGATACACTGCATATTACGTTTATTATAAGGTATTTTCAATGGTACACTTCATATTACGTTTTATTATAAGGTATTTTCAATGATACATTGCATATTACGTTATATTATAAGGTATTTTCAATGATACACTGCATATTACGTTATATTATAAGGTATTTTCAATGATACACTGCATATTACGTTATATTATAAGGTATTTCCAATGATACACTGCATATTACCATATATTATAAGGTATTTTCAATGATACACTACACATTACGATATATTATAAGGTATTTTCAATGATACACTGCATATTACTTTATATTATAAGGTATTTTCAATGATACACTGCATATTACGTTATATCATAAGGTATTTTCAATGATACACGGCATATTACGTTATATTATAGGGTATTTTCAATGATACACTGCATATTACGTTATATTATAATGTATTTTCAAAGATACACTGCATATTACGTTATATTATAATGTATTTTCAATGATACACTGCATATTATGTTATATTATAAGGTATTTTCAATGATACACTGCATATTACGTTATATTATAAGGTATTTTCAATGATACACTGCATATTACGTTATATTATAAGGTATTTTCAATGATACACTGCATATTACGTTATATTATAAGGTATTTTCAATGATACACTGCATATTACGTTATATTATAAGGTATTTTCAATGATACACTGCATATTACGTTTTATTATAAGGTATTTTCAATGATACACTGCATATTACGTTATACTATAAGGTATTTTCAATGATACACTACAAATTACGATATATTATAAGGTATTTGCAATGATACACTGCATATTACGTTATATTATAAGGTATTTTCAATGATACACTGCATATTACGTTATATCATAAGGTATTTTCAATGATACACGGCATATTACGTTATATTCTAAGGTATTTTCAATGATACACTGCATATTACGTTATATTATAAGGTATTTTCAATGATACACTGCATATTACGTTATATTATAAGGTATTTTCAATGGTACACTGCATATTACGTTATATTATAAGGTATTTTCAATGATACACTGCATATTACGTTATATTATAAGGTATTTTCATTGATACACTACAAATTACCATATATTATAAGGTATCTTCAATGATACACTGCATATTACGTTATATTATAAGGTATTCTCAATGATAAACTACTGTATATTATAAGGTATTTTCAATGATACACTACAAATTACGATATATTATAAGGTATTTTCAATGATACACTGCATATTACGTTTTATTATAAGGTATTTTCAATGATACACTACAAATTACGATATATTATAAGGTATTTTCAATGATACACTGCATATTACGTTATATTATAATGTATTTTCAATGATACACTGCATATTACGTTATATTATAAGGTATTTTCAATGATACACTGCATATTACATTATATTATTAGGTATTTTCAATGATACACTAAAAAATTACGATATATTATAAGGTATTTTCAATGATACACAGCATATTACGTTATATTATAAGGTATTTTCAATGATAAACTACTATATATTATAAGGTATTTTCAATGATACACTACAAATTACGATATATTATATGGTATTTTCACTGATACACTGCATATTACGTTATATTATAAGGTATTTTCATTGATAGACTAGAATTAGCATATATTCTAAGGTATTTTCAATGATACACTGCATATTACGTTATATTATAAGGTATTTTCAATGATACACTGCATATTACGTTATATTATAAGGTATTTTCAATGATACACTGCATATTACGTTATATTATAAGGTATTTTCAATGATACACTGCATATTACGTTTTATTATAAGGTATTTTCAATGATACACAGCATATTACGTTACATTATAAGGTATTTTCAATGATAAACTACTATATATTACAAGGTAGTTTCAATGATACACTACAAATTACGATATATTATAAGGTATTTTCAATGATACACTGCATATTACTTTATATTATAAGGTATTTTCATTGATACACTACAAATTACGATATATTATAAGGTATTTTCAATGATACACAGCATATTACGTTATATTATTAGGTATTTTCAATGATACACTAAAAAATTACGATATATTATAAGGTATTTCCAATGATACTCTGCATATTACGTTATATTATAAGGTATTTTCAATGATACACAGCATATTACGTTATATTATAAGGTATTTTCAATGATACACTGCATATTACGTTATATTATAAGGTATTATCAATGATGCACTGCATATTACGTTATACTATAAGGTATTTTCAATGATACACTACAAATTACGATATATTATAAGGTATTTGCAATGATACACTGCATATTACGTTATATTATAAGATATTTTCATTGATAGACTAGAATTACCATATATTCTAAGGTATTTTCAATGATACACTGCATATTACGTTATATTATAAGGTATTATCAATGATGCACTGCATATTACGTTATACTATAAGGTATTTTCAATGATACACTGCATATTACGTTATATTATAAGGTATTATCAATGATACACTGCAAATTACGTTATATTATAAGGTATTTTCATTGATAGACTAGAATTACCATATATTCTAAGGTATTTTCAATGATACACTGCATATTACTTTATATTATAAGGTATTTTCATTGATACACTACAAATTACCTTATATTATAAGGTAGTTTCAATGATACACTACAAATTACCATATATTCTAAGGTATTTTCAATGATACACTGCATATTACGTTATATTATAAGGTATTTTCAAAGATACACTGCATATTACGTTATATTATAATGTATTTTCAATGATACACTGCATATTATGTTATATTATAAGGTATTTTCAATGATACACTGCATATTACGTTATATTATAAGGTATTTTCAATGATACACTGCATATTACGTTATATTATAAGGTATTTTCAATGATACACTACAAATTACGATATATTAAAAGGTATTTTCAATGATACACTGCATATTACGTTATATTATAAGGTATTTTCAATGATACACTGCATATTACGTTATATTATAAGGTATTTTCATTGATACACTACAAATTACCATATATTATAAGGTATTTTCAATGATACACTAAAAAATTTCGATATATTATAAGGTATTTCCAATGATACACTGCATATTACCATATATTATAAGGTATTTTCAATGATACACTACAAATTACGATATATTATAAGGTATTTTCACTGATACACTGCATATTACGTTATATTATAAGGTATTTTCATTGATAGACTAGAATTACCATATATTCTAAGGTATTTTCAATGATACACTACAAATTACGATATATTATAAGGTATTTTCAATGATACACTGCATATTACGTTTTATTATAAGGTATTTTCAATGGTACACTTCATATTACGTTTTATTATAAGGTATTTTCAATGATACATTGCATATTACGTTATATTATAAGGTATTTTCAGTGATAAACTACTATATATTACAAGGTAGTTTCAATGATACACTGCATATTACGTTTATTATAAGGTATTTTCAATGGTACACTTCATATTACGTTTTATTATAAGGTATTTTCAATGATACATTGCATATTACGTTATATTATAAGGTATTTTCAGTGATAAACTACTATATATTACAAGGTAGTTTCAATCATACACTACAAATTACCATATATTCTAAGGTATTTTCAATGATACACTGCATATTACGTTATATTATAAGGTATTTTCAAAGATACACTGCATATTACGTTATATTATAATGTATTTTCAATGATACACTGCATATTATGTTATATTATAAGGTATTTTCAATGATACACTGCATATTACGTTATATTATAAGGTATTTTCAATGATACACTGCATATTACGTTATATTATAAGGTATTTTCAATGATACACTGCATATTACGTTATATTATAAGGTATTTTCAATGATACACTGCATATTACGTTATATTATAAGGTATTTTCAATGATACACTGCATATTACGTTATATTATAAGGTATTTCCAATGATACACTGCATATTACCATATATTATAAGGTATTTTCAATGATACACTACACATTACGATATATTATAAGGTATTTTCAATGATACACTGCATATTACTTTATATTATAAGGTATTTTCAATGATACACTGCATATTACGTTATATCATAAGGTATTTTCAATGATACACGGCATATTACGTTATATTATAAGGTATTTTCAATGATACACTGCATATTACGTTTTATTATAAGGTATTTTCAATGATACACTGCATATTACGTTATACTATAAGGTATTTTCAATGATACACTGCATATTATGTTATATTATAAGGTATTTTCAATGATACACTGCATATTACGTTATATTATAAGGTATTTTCAATGATACACTGCATATTACGTTATATCATAAGGTATTTTCAATGATACACGGCATATTACGTTATATTCTAAGGTATTTTCAATGATACACTGCATATTACGTTATATTATAAGGTATTTTCAATGATACACTGCATATTACGTTATATTATAAGGTATTTTCAATGGTACACTGCATATTACGTTATATTATAAGGTATTTTCAATGATACACTGCATATTACGTTATATTATAAGGTATTTTCATTGATACACTACAAATTACCATATATTATAAGGTATCTTCAATGATACACTGCATATTACGTTATATTATAAGGTATTCTCAATGATAAACTACTGTATATTATAAGGTATTTTCAATGATACACTACAAATTACGATATATTATAAGGTATTTTCAATGATACACTGCATATTACGTTATATTATAAGGTATTTTCAATGATACACTACAAATTACGATATATTATAAGGTATTTTCAATGATACACTGCATATTACGTTATATTATAATGTATTTTCAATGATACACTGCATATTACGTTATATTATAAGGTATTTTCAATGATACACTGCATATTACATTATATTATTAGGTATTTTCAATGATACACTAAAAAATTACTTTATATTATAAGGTATTTTCAATGATACACAGCATATTACGTTATATTATAAGGTATTTTCAATGATAAACTACTATATATTATAAGGTATTTTCAATGATACACTACAAATTACGATATATTATATGGTATTTTCACTGATACACTGCATATTACGTTATATTATAAGGTATTTTCATTGATAGACTAGAATTAGCATATATTCTAAGGTATTTTCAATGATACACTGCATATTACGTTATATTATAAGGTATTTTCAATGATACACTGCATATTACGTTATATTATAAGGTATTTTCAATGATACACTGCATATTACGTTATATTATAAGGTATTTTCAATGATACACTGCATATTACGTTTTATTATAAGGTATTTTCAATGATACACAGCATATTACGTTACATTATAAGGTATTTTCAATGATAAACTACTATATATTACAAGGTAGTTTCAATGATACACTACAAATTACGATATATTATAAGGTATTTTCAATGATACACTGCATATTACTTTATATTATAAGGTATTTTCATTGATACACTACAAATTACGATATATTATAAGGTATTTTCAATGATACACAGCATATTACGTTATATTATTCGGTATTTTCAATGATACACTAAAAAATTACGATATATTATAAGGTATTTCCAATGATACTCTGCATATTACGTTATATTATAAGGTATTTTCAATGATACACAGCATATTACGTTATATTATAAGGTATTTTCAATGATACACTGCATATTTCGTTTTATTATAAGGTATTTTCAATGATGCACTGCATATTACGTTATATTATAAGGTATTTTCATTGATACACTACAAATTACCATATATTATAAGGTATTTTCAATGATACACTAAAAAATTTCGATATATTATAAGGTATTTCCAATGATACACTGCATATTACCATATATTATAAGGTATTTTCAATGATACACTACAAATTACGATATATTATAAGGTATTTTCAATGATACACTGCATATTACGTTATATTATAAGGTATTTTCAATGATACACTGCATATTACGTTATATTATAAGGTATTTTCATTGATACACTACAAATTACCAGATATTATAAGGTATTTCCAATGATACACTGCATATTACCATATATTATAAGGTATTTTCAATGATACACTACAAATTACGATATATTATAAGGTATTTTCAATGATACACTGCATATTACGTTTTATTATAAGGTATTTTCAATGATACACTGCATATTACGTTATATTATAAGGTATTTTCATTGATACACTACAAATTACCAGATATTATAAGGTATTTTCAATGATACACTGCATATTACGTTATATTATAAGGTATTTTCAATGATGCACTGCATATTACGTTATACTATAAGGTATTTTCAATGATACACTACAAATTACGATATATTATAAGGTATTTGCAATGATACACTGCAAATTACGTTATATTATAAGGTATTTTCATTGATAGACTAGAATTAGCATATATTCTAAGGTATTTTCAATGATACACTGCATATTACGTTATATTATAAGGTATTTTCAATCATACACCGCATATTACGTTATATTATAAGGTATTTTCAATGATACACTGCATATTACGTTATATTATAAGGTATTTTCAATGATACACTGCATATTACGTTTTATTATAAGGTATTTTCAATGATACACTACAAATTACGATATATTATAAGGTATTTTCAATGATACACTGCATATTACTTTATATTATAAGGTATTTTCATTGATACACTACAAATTACCTTATATTATAAGGTAGTTTCAATGATACACTACAAATTACCATATATTCTAAGGTATTTTCAATGATACACTGCATATTACGTTATATTATAAGGTATTTTCAAAGATACACTGCATATTACGTTATATTATAATGTATTTTCAATGATACACTGCATATTATGTTATATTATAAGGTATTTTCAATGATACACTGCATATTACGTTATATTATAAGGTATTTTCAATGATACACTGCATATTACGTTATATTATAAGGTATTTTCAATGATACACTACAAATTACGATATATTATAAGGTATTTTCAATGATACACTGCATATTACGTTTTATTATAAGGTATTTTCAATGATGCACTGCATATTACGTTATATTATAAGGTATTTTCATTGATACACTACAAATTACCATATATTATAAGGTATTTTCAATGATACACTAAAAAATTTCGATATATTATAAGGTATTTCCAATGATACACTGCATATTACCATATATTATAAGGTATTTTCAATGATACACTACAAATTACGATATATTATAAGGTATTTTCAATGATACACTGCATATTACGTTTTATTATAAGGTATTTTCAATGATACACTGCATATTACGTTATATTATAAGGTATTTTCATTGATACACTACAAATTACCATATATTATAAGGTATTTCCAATGATACACTGCATATTACCATATATTATAAGGTATTTTCAATGATACACTACAAATTACGATATATTATAAGGTATTTTCAATGATACACTGCATATTACGTTTTATTATAAGGTATTTTCAATGATACACTGCATATTACGTTATATTATAAGGTATTTTCATTGATACACTACAAATTACCAGATATTATAAGGTATTTTCAATGATACACTGCATATTACGTTATATTATAAGGTATTATCAATGATGCACTGCATATTACGTTATACTATAAGGTATTTTCAATGATACACTACAAATTACGATATATTATAAGGTATTTGCAATGATACACTGCATATTACGTTATATTATAAGATATTTTCATTGATAGACTAGAATTACCATATATTCTAAGGTATTTTCAATGATACACTGCATATTACGTTATATTATAAGGTATTATCAATGATGCACTGCATATTACGTTATACTATAAGGTATTTTCAATGATACACTACAAATTACGATATATTATAAGGTATTTGCAATGATACACTGCAAATTACGTTATATTATAAGGTATTTTCATTGATAGACTAGAATTAGCATATATTCTAAGGTATTTTCAATGATACACTGCATATTACGTTATATTATAAGGTATTTTCAATCATACACCGCATATTACGTTATATTATAAGGTATTTTCAATGATACACTGCATATTACGTTATATTATAAGGTATTTTCAATGATACACTGCATATTACGTTTTATTATAAGGTATTTTCAATGATACACTACAAATTACGATATATTATAAGGTATTTTCAATGATACACTGCATATTACTTTATATTATAAGGTATTTTCATTGATACACTACAAATTACCTTATATTATAAGGTAGTTTCAATGATACACTACAAATTACCATATATTCTAAGGTATTTTCAATGATACACTGCATATTACGTTATATTATAAGGTATTTTCAAAGATACACTGCATATTACGTTATATTATAATGTATTTTCAATGATACACTGCATATTATGTTATATTATAAGGTATTTTCAATGATACACTGCATATTACGTTATATTATAAGGTATTTTCAATGATACACTGCATATTACGTTATATTATAAGGTATTTTCAATGATACACTACAAATTACGATATATTATAAGGTATTTTCAATGATACACTGCATATTACGTTTTATTATAAGGTATTTTCAATGATGCACTGCATATTACGTTATATTATAAGGTATTTTCATTGATACACTACAAATTACCATATATTATAAGGTATTTTCAATGATACACTAAAAAATTTCGATATATTATAAGGTATTTCCAATGATACACTGCATATTACCATATATTATAAGGTATTTTCAATGATACACTACAAATTACGATATATTATAAGGTATTTTCAATGATACACTGCATATTACGTTTTATTATAAGGTATTTTCAATGATACACTGCATATTACGTTATATTATAAGGTATTTTCATTGATACACTACAAATTACCAGATATTATAAGGTATTTTCAATGATACACTAAAAAATTTCGATATATTATAAGGTATTTCCAATGATACACTGCATATTACCATATATTATAAGGTATTTTCAATGATACACTACAAATTACGATATATTATAAGGTATTTTCACTGATACACTGCATATTACGTTATATTATAAGGTATTTTCATTGATAGACTAGAATTACCATATATTCTAAGGTATTTTCAATGATACACTACAAATTACGATATATTATAAGGTATTTTCAATGATACACTGCATATTACGTTTTATTATAAGGTATTTTCAATGATACATTGCATATTACGTTTTATTATAAGGTATTTTCAATGATACACAGAATATTACGTTATATTATAAGGTATTTTCATTGATACACTACAAATTACCATATATTATAAGGTATCTTCAATGATACACTGCATATTACGTTTATTATAAGGTATTTTCAATGGTACACTTCATATTACGTTTTATTATAAGGTATTTTCAATGATACATTGCATATTACGTTATATTATAAGGTATTTTCAGTGATAAACTACTATATATTACAAGGTAGTTTCAATGATACACTACAAATTACCATATATTCTAAGGTATTTTCAATGATACACTGCATATTACGTTATATTATAAGGTATTTTCAAAGATACACTGCATATTACGTTATATTATAATGTATTTTCAATGATACACTGCATATTATGTTATATTATAAGGTATTTTCAATGATACACTGCATATTACGTTATATTATAAGGTATTTTCAATGATACACTGCATATTACGTTATATTATAAGGTATTTTCAATGATACACTGCATATTACGTTATATTATAAGGTATTTTCAATGATACACTGCATATTACGTTATATTATAAGGTATTTTCAATGATACACTGCATATTACGTTATATTATAAGGTATTTCCAATGATACACTGCATATTACCATATATTATAAGGTATTTTCAATGATACACTACAAATTACGATATATTATAAGGTATTTTCAATGATACACTGCATATTACGTTTTATTACAAGGTATTTTCAATGATACATTGCATATTACGTTATATTATAAGGTATTTTCAATGATAAACTACTATATATTACAAGGTAGTTTCAATGATACACTACAAATTACCATATATTCTAAGGTATTTTCAATGATACACTGCAAATATGACGTTATATTATAAGGTATTTTCAAAGATACACTGCATATTACGTTATATTATAATGTATTTTCAATGATACACTGCATATTATGTTATATTATAAGGTATTTTCAATGATACACTGCATATTACGTTTTATTATAAGGTATTTTCAATGATACATTGCATATTACGTTTTATTATAAGGTATTTTCAATGATACACAGAATATTACGTTATATTATAAGGTATTTTCATTGATACACTACAAATTACCATATATTATAAGGTATCTTCAATGATACACTGCATATTACGTTTTATTATAAGGTATTTTCAATGGTACACTTCATATTACGTTTTATTATAATGTATTTTCAATGATACATTGCATATTACGTTATATTATAAGGTATTTTCAGTGATAAACTACTATATATTACAAGGTAGTTTCAATGATACACTACAAATTACCATATATTCTAAGGTATTTTCAATGATACACTGCATATTACGTTATATTATAAGGTATTTTCAAAGATACACTGCATATTACGTTATATAATAATGTATTTTCAATGATACACTGCATATTATGTTATATTATAAGGTATTTTCAATGATACACTGCATATTACGTTATATTATAAGGTATTTTCAATGATACACTGCATATTACGTTTTATTATAAGGTATTTTCAATGATACACTGCATATTACGTTATATTATAAGGTATTTTCATTGATACACTACAAATTACCAGATATTATAAGGTATTTTCAATGATACACTAAAAAATTACGATATATTATAAGGTATTTTCAATGATACACTGCATATTACGTTTTATTACAAGGTATTTTCAATGATACATTGCATATTACGTTATATTATAAGGTATTTTCAATGATAAACTACTATATATTACAAGGTAGTTTCAATGATACACTACAAATTACCATATATTCTAAGGTATTTTCAATGATACACTGCAAATATGACGTTATATTATAAGGTATTTTCAAAGATACACTGCATATTACGTTATATTATAATGTATTTTCAATGATACACTGCATATTATGTTATATTATAAGGTATTTTCAATGATACACTGCATATTACGTTTTATTATAAGGTATTTTCAATGATACATTGCATATTACGTTTTATTATAAGGTATTTTCAATGATACACAGAATATTACGTTATATTATAAGGTATTTTCATTGATACACTACAAATTACCATATATTATAAGGTATCTTCAATGATACACTGCATATTACGTTTTATTATAAGGTATTTTCAATGGTACACTTCATATTACGTTTTATTATAATGTATTTTCAATGATACATTGCATATTACGTTATATTATAAGGTATTTTCAGTGATAAACTACTATATATTACAAGGTAGTTTCAATGATACACTACAAATTACCATATATTCTAAGGTATTTTCAATGATACACTGCATATTACGTTATATTATAAGGTATTTTCAAAGATACACTGCATATTACGTTATATAATAATGTATTTTCAATGATACACTGCATATTATGTTATATTATAAGGTATTTTCAATGATACACTGCATATTACGTTATATTATAAGGTATTTTCAATGATACACTGCATATTACGTTTTATTATAAGGTATTTTCAATGATACACTGCATATTACGTTATATTATAAGGTATTTTCATTGATACACTACAAATTACCAGATATTATAAGGTATTTTCAATGATACACTAAAAAATTTCGATATATTATAAGGTATTTCCAATGATACACTGCATATTACCATATATTATAAGGTATTTTCAATGATACACTACAAATTACGATATATTATAAGGTATTTTCACTGATACACTGCATATTACGTTATATTATAAGGTATTTTCATTGATAGACTAGAATTACCATATATTCTAAGGTATTTTCAATGATACACTACAAATTACGATATATTATAAAGTATTTTCAATGATACACTGCATATTACGTTTTATAATAAGGTATTTTCAATGATACATTGCATATTACGTTTTATTATAAGGTATTTTCAATGATACACAGAATATTACGTTATATTATAAGGTATTTTCATTGATACACTACAAATTACCATATATTATAAGGTATCTTCAATGATACACTGCATATTACGTTTATTATAAGGTATTTTCAATGGTACACTTCATATTACGTTTTATTATAAGGTATTTTCAATGATACATTGCATATTACGTTATATTATAAGGTATTTTCAGTGATAAACTACTATATATTACAAGGTAGTTTCAATGATACACTACAAATTACCATATATTCTAAGGTATTTTCAATGATACACTGCATATTACGTTATATTATAAGGTATTTTCAAAGATACACTGCATATTACGTTATATTATAATGTATTTTCAATGATACACTGCATATTATGTTATATTATAAGGTATTTTCAATGATACACTGCATATTACGTTATATTATAAGGTATTTTCAATGATACACTGCATATTACGTTATATTATAAGGTATTTTCAATGATACACTGCATATTACGTTATATTATAAGGTATTTTCAATGATACACTGCATATTACGTTATATTATAAGGTATTTTCAATGATACACTGCATATTACGTTATATTATAAGGTATTTCCAATGATACACTGCATATTACCATATATTATAAGGTATTTTCAATGATACACTACAAATTACGATATATTATAAGGTATTTTCAATGATACACTGCATATTACGTTTTATTACAAGGTATTTTCAATGATACATTGCATATTACGTTATATTATAAGGTATTTTCAATGATAAACTACTATATATTACAAGGTAGTTTCAATGATACACTACAAATTACCATATATTCTAAGGTATTTTCAATGATACACTGCAAATATGACGTTATATTATAAGGTATTTTCAAAGATACACTGCATATTACGTTATATTATAATGTATTTTCAATGATACACTGCATATTATGTTATATTATAAGGTATTTTCAATGATACACTGCATATTACGTTATATTATAAGGTATTTTCATTGATACACTACAAATTACCATATATTATAAGGTATTTTCAATGATACACAGCATATTACGTTATATTATAAGGTATTTTCAATGATACATTGCATATTACGTTATATTATAAGGTATTTTCAGTGATAAACTACTATATATTACAAGGTAGTTTCAATGATACACTACAAATTACCATATATTCTAAGGTATTTTCAATGATACACTGCATATTACGTTATATTATAAGGTATTTTCAAAGATACACTGCATATTACGTTATATTATAATGTATTTTCAATGATACACTGCATATTATGTTATATTATAAGGTATTTTCAATGATACACTGCATATTACGTTATATTATAAGGTATTTTCAATGATACACTGCATATTACGTTATATTATAAGGTATTTTCAATGATACACTGCATATTACGTTATATTATAAGGTATTTTCAATGATACACTGCATATTACGTTATATTATAAGGTATTTTCAATGATACACTGCATATTACGTTATATTATAAGGTATTTCCAATGATACACTGCATATTACCATATATTATAAGGTATTTTCAATGATACACTACAAATTACGATATATTATAAGGTATTTTCAATGATACACTGCATATTACGTTTTATTACAAGGTATTTTCAATGATACATTGCATATTACGTTATATTATAAGGTATTTTCAATGATAAACTACTATATATTACAAGGTAGTTTCAATGATACACTACAAATTACCATATATTCTAAGGTATTTTCAATGATACACTGCAAATATGACGTTATATTATAAGGTATTTTCAAAGATACACTGCATATTACGTTATATTATAATGTATTTTCAATGATACACTGCATATTATGTTATATTATAAGGTATTTTCAATGATACACTGCATATTACGTTATATTATAAGGTATTTTCATTGATACACTACAAATTACCATATATTATAAGGTATTTTCAATGATACACAGCATATTACGTTATATTATAAGGTATTTTCATTGATAGACTAGAATTACCATATATTCTAAGGTATTTTCAATGATACACTGCATATTACGTTTTATTATAAGGTATTTTCAATGATACATTGCATATTACGTTTTATTATAAGGTATTTTCAATGATACACAGAATATTACGTTATATTATAAGGTATTTTCATTGATACACTACAAATTACCATATATTATAAGGTATCTTCAATGATACACTGCATATTACGTTTTATTATAAGGTATTTTCAATGGTACACTTCATATTACGTTTTATTATAATGTATTTTCAATGATACATTGCATATTACGTTATATTATAAGGTATTTTCAGTGATAAACTACTATATATTACAAGGTAGTTTCAATGATACACTACAAATTACCACATATTCTAAGGTATTTTCAATGATACACTGCATATTACGTTATATTATAAGGTATTTTCAAAGATACACTGCATATTACGTTATATAATAATGTATTTTCAATGATACACTGCATATTATGTTATATTATAAGGTATTTTCAATGATACACTGCATATTACGTTATATTATAAGGTATTTTCAATGATACACTGCATATTACGTTATATTATAAGGTATTTTCAATGATACACTGCATATTACGTTATATTATAAGGTATTTTCAATGATACACAGCATATTACGTTATATTATAAGGTATTTTCAATGATAAACTACTATATATAAATACCTTATAATATAACGTAATATGCCGTGTATCATTAAAAAATTACGATATATTATAAGGTATTTTCAATGATACACAGCATATTACGTTATATTATAAGGTATTTTCAATGATAAACTACTATATATTATAAGGTATTTTCAATGATACACTACAAATTACGATATATTATATGGTATTTTCACTGATACACTGCATATTACGTTATATTATAAGGTATTTTCATTGATAGACTAGAATTAGCATATATTCTAAGGTATTTTCAAAGATACACTGCATATTACGTTATATTATAATGTATTTTCAATGATACACTGCATATTATGTTATATTATAAGGTATTTTCAATGATACACTGCATATTACGTTATATTATAAGGTATTTTCATTGATACACTACAAATTACCATATATTATAAGGTATTTTCAATGATACACAGCATATTACGTTATATTATAAGGTATTTTCATTGATAGACTAGAATTACCATATATTCTAAGGTATTTTCAATGATACACTGCATATTACGTTTTATTATAAGGTATTTTCAATGATACATTGCATATTACGTTTTATTATAAGGTATTTTCAATGATACACAGAATATTACGTTATATTATAAGGTATTTTCATTGATACACTACAAATTACCATATATTATAAGGTATCTTCAATGATACACTGCATATTACGTTTTATTATAAGGTATTTTCAATGGTACACTTCATATTACGTTTTATTATAAGGTATTTTCAATGATACATTGCATATTACGTTATATTATAAGGTATTTTCAGTGATAAACTACTATATATTACAAGGTAGTTTCAATGATACACTACAAATTACCATATATTCTAAGGTATTTTCAATGATACACTGCATATTACGTTATATTATAAGGTATTTTCAAAGATACACTGCATATTACGTTATATTATAATGTATTTTCAATGATACACTGCATATTATGTTATATTATAAGGTATTTTCAATGATACACTGCATATTACGTTATATTATAAGGTATTTCCAATGATACACTGCATATTACCATATATTATAAGGTATTTTCAATGATACACTACACATTACGATATATTATAAGGTATTTTCAATGATACACTGCATATTACTTTATATTATAAGGTATTTTCAATGATACACTGCATATTACGTTATATTATAAGGTATTTTCAATGATACACTGCATATTACGTTATATTATAAGGTATTTTCAATGATACACTGCATATTAGGTTATATTATAAGGTATTTTCAATGATACACTGCATATTACGTTATATTATAAGGTATTTTCAATGATACACTGCATATTACGTTATATTATAAGGTATTTCCAATGATACACTGCATATTACCATATATTATAAGGTATTTTCAATGATACACTACAAATTACGATATATTATAAGGTATTTTCAATGATACACTGCATATTACGTTTTATTACAAGGTATTTTCAATGATACATTGCATATTACGTTATATTATAAGGTATTTTCAATGATAAACTACTATATATTACAAGGTAGTTTCAATGATACACTACAAATTACCATATATTCTAAGGTATTTTCAATGATACACTGCAAATATGACGTTATATTATAAGGTATTTTCAAAGATACACTGCATATTACGTTATATTATAATGTATTTTCAATGATACACTGCATATTATGTTATATTATAAGGTATTTTCAATGATACACTGCATATTACGTTATATTATAAGGTATTTTCATTGATACACTACAAATTACCATATATTATAAGGTATTTTCAATGATACACAGCATATTACGTTATATTATAAGGTATTTTCATTGATAGACTAGAATTACCATATATTCTAAGGTATTTTCAATGATACACTGCATATTACGTTATATTATAAGGTATTTTCAATGATTCACTGCATATTACGTTATATTATAAGGTATTTTCAATGATACACTGCATATTACGTTATATTATAAGGTATTTTCATTGATGCACTACAAATTACCATATATTATAAGGTATTTTCAATGATACACTACAAATTACGATATAGTATAAGGTATTTTCAATGATACACTGCATATTACGTTTTATTATAAGGTATTTTCAATGATACACAGAATATTACGTTATATTATAAGGTATTTTCATTGATACACTACAAATTACCATATATTATGAGGTATCTTCAATGATACACTGCATATTACGTTTTATTATAAGGTATTTTCAATGATACACTGCATATTACGTTTTATTATAAGGTATTTTCAATGATACATTGCATATTACGTTATATTATAAGGTATTTTCAGTGATAAACTACTATATATTACAAGGTAGTTTCAATGATACACTACAAATTACCATATATTCTAAGGTATTTTCAATGATACACTGCATATTACGTTATATTATAAGGTATTTTCAAAGATACACTGCATATTACGTTATATTATAATGTATTTTCAATGATACACTGCATATTATGTTATATTATAAGGTATTTTCAATGATACACTGCATATTACGTTATATTATAAGGTATTTTCAATGATACACTGCATATTACGTTATATTATAAGGTATTTTCAATGATACACTGCATATTACGTTATATTATAAGGTATTTTCAATGATACACTCAAATTACGTTATATTATAAGGTATTTTCATTGATACACTACAAATTACCATATATTATAAGGTATTTTCAATGATACACTAAAAAATTTCGATATATTATAAGGTATTTCCAATGATACACTGCATATTACCATATATTATAAGGTATTTTCAATGATACACTACAAATTACGATATATTATAAGGTATTTTCAATGATACACTGCATATTACTTTATATTATAAGGTATTTTCATTGATACACTACAAATTACGATATATTATAAGGTATTTTCAGTGATAAACTACTATATATTACAAGGTAGTTTCAATGATACACTACAAATTACCATATATTCTAAGGTATTTTCAATGATACACTGCATATTACGTTATATTATAAGGTATTTTCAAAGATACACTGCATATTACGTTATATTATAATGTATTTTCAATGATACACTGCATATTATGTTATATTATAAGGTATTTTCAATGATACACTGCATATTACGTTATATTATAAGGTATTTTCAATGATACACTGCATATTACGTTATATTATAAGGTATTTTCAATGATACACTGCATATTACGTTATATTATAAGGTATTTTCAATGATACACTCAAATTACGTTATATTATAAGGTATTTTCATTGATACACTACAAATTACCATATATTATAAGGTATTTTCAATGATACACTAAAAAATTTCGATATATTATAAGGAATTTCCAATGATACACTGCATATTACCATATATTATAAGGTATTTTCAATGATACACTACAAATTACGATATATTATAAGGTATTTTCAATGATACACTACATATTACGTTTTATTATAAGGTATTTTCAATGATACATTGCATATTACGTTATATTATAAGGTATTTTCAGTGATAAACTACTATATATTACAAGGTAGTTTCAATGATACACTACAAATTACCATATATTCTAAGGTATTTTCAATGATACACTGCATATTACGTTATATTATAAGGTATTTTCAAAGATACACTGCATATTACGTTATATTATAATGTATTTTCAATGATACACTGCATATTACGTTATATTATAAGGTATTTTCAATGATACACTGCATATTACGTTATATTATAAGGTATTTTCAATGATACACTGCATATTACGTTATATTATAAGGTATTTTCATTGATACACTACAAATTACCATATATTATAAGGTATTTTCAATGGTACACTAAAAAATTTCGATATATTATAAGGTATTTCCAATGATACACTGCATATTACCATATATTATAAGGTATTTTCAATGATACACTACAAATTACGATATATTATAAGGTATTTTCAATGATACACTGCATATTACTTTATATTATAAGGTATTTTCATTGATACACTACAAATTACGATATATTATAAGGTATTTTCAATGATACACAGCACATTACGTTATATTATAAGGTATTTTCAATGATAAACTACTATATATTATAAGGTATTTTCAATGATACACTACAAATTACGATATATTATAAGGTATTTTCACTGATACACTGCATATTACGTTATATTATAAGGTATTTTCATTGATAGACTAGAATTACCATATATTCTAAGGTATTTTCATTGATACACTACAAATTACCATATATTATAAGGTATCTTCAATGATACACTGCATATTACGTTTTATTATAAGGTATTTTCAATGATACACTGCATATTACGTTTTATTATAAGGTATTTTCAATGATACATTGCATATTACGTTATATTATAAGGTATTTTCAGTGATAAACTACTATATATTACAAGGTAGTTTCAATGATACACTACAAATTACCATATATTCTAAGGTATTTTCAATGATACACTACATATTACGTTTTATTATAAGGTATTTTCAATGATACATTGCATATTACGTTATATTATAAGGTATTTTCAGTGATAAACTACTATATATTACAAGGTAGTTTCAATGATACACTACAAATTACCATATATTCTAAGGTATTTTCAATGATACACTGCATATTACGTTATATTATAATGTATTTTCAAAGATACACTGCATATTACGTTATATTATAATGTATTTTCAATGATACACTGCATATTATGTTATATTATAAGTTATTTTCAATGATACACAGAATATTACGTTATATTATAAGGTATTTTCAAAGATACACTGCATATTACGTTATATTATAATGTATTTTCAATGATACACTGCATATTACGTTATATTATAAGGTATTTTCAATGATACACTACAAATTACGATATATTATAAGGTATTTTCAATGATACACTAAAAAATTTCGATATATTATAAGGTATTTCCAATGATACACTGCATATTACCATATATTATAAGGTATTTTCAATGATACACTACAAATTACGATATATTATAAGGTATTTTCAATGATACACTGCATATTACTTTATATTATA
The DNA here is from genome assembly GCA_916610255.1 of Lasioglossum lativentre. NCBI lineage: Eukaryota > Metazoa > Arthropoda > Insecta > Hymenoptera > Halictidae > Lasioglossum > Lasioglossum lativentre. Next base: position 23,344 of record CAKAJI010000906.1, read on the forward strand.
AGGTATTTTCATTGATACACTACAAATTACGAAATATTATAAGGTATTTTCACTGATACACTGCATATTACGTTATATTATAAGGTATTTTCATTGATAGACTAGAATTACCATATATTCTAAGGTATTTTCATTGATACACTACAAATTACCATATATTATAAGGTATCTTCAATGATACACTGCATATTACGTTTTATTATAAGGTATTTTCAATGATACACTGCATATTACGTTATATTATAAGGTATTTTCAAAGATACACTGCATATTACGTTATATTATAAGGTATTTTCATTGATACACTACAAATTACCATATATTATAAGGTATTTTCAATGGTACACTAAAAAATTTCGATATATTATAAGGTATTTCCAATGATACACTGCATATTACCATATATTATAAGGTATTTTCAATGATACACTACAAATTACGATATATTATAAGGTATTTTCAATGATACACTGCATATTACTTTATATTATAAGGTATTTTCATTGATACACTACAAATTACGATATATTATAAGGTATTTTCAATGATACACAGCACATTACGTTATATTATAAGGTATTTTCAATGATAAACTACTATATATTATAAGGTATTTTCAATGATACACTACAAATTACGATATATTATAAGGTATTTTCACTGATACACTGCATATTACGTTATATTATAAGGTATTTTCATTGATAGACTAGAATTACCATATATTCTAAGGTATTTTCATTGATACACTACAAATTACCATATATTATAAGGTATCTTCAATGATACACTGCATATTACGTTTTATTATAAGGTATTTTCAATGATACACTGCATATTACGTTTTATTATAAGGTATTTTCAATGATACATTGCATATTACGTTATATTATAAGGTATTTTCAGTGATAAACTACTATATATTACAAGGTAGTTTCAATGATACACTACAAATTACCATATATTCTAAGGTATTTTCAATGATACACTACATATTACGTTTTATTATAAGGTATTTTCAATGATACATTGCATATTACGTTATATTATAAGGTATTTTCAGTGATAAACTACTATATATTACAAGGTAGTTTCAATGATACACTACAAATTACCATATATTCTAAGGTATTTTCAATGATACACTGCATATTACGTTATATTATAATGTATTTTCAAAGATACACTGCATATTACGTTATATTATAATGTATTTTCAATGATACACTGCATATTATGTTATATTATAAGTTATTTTCAATGATACACAGAATATTACGTTATATTATAAGGTATTTTCAAAGATACACTGCATATTACGTTATATTATAATGTATTTTCAATGATACACTGCATATTATGTTATATTATAAGGTATTTTCAATGATACACTACAAATTACGATATATTATAAGGTATTTTCAATGATACACTAAAAAATTTCGATATATTATAAGGTATTTCCAATGATACACTGCATATTACCATATATTATAAGGTATTTTCAATGATACACTACAAATTACGATATATTATAAGGTATTTTCAATGATACACTGCATATTACTTTATATTATAAGGTATTTTCATTGATACACTACAAATTACGAAATATTATAAGGTATTTTCACTGATACACTGCATATTACGTTATATTATAAGGTATTTTCATTGATAGACTAGAATTACCATATATTCTAAGGTATTTTCATTGATACACTACAAATTACCATATATTATAAGGTATCTTCAATGATACACTGCATATTACGTTTTATTATAAGGTATTTTCAATGATACACTGCATATTACGTTATATTATAAGGTATTTTCAAAGATACACTGCATATTACGTTATATTATAATGTATTTTCAATGATACACTGCATATTATGTTATATTATAAGGTATTTTCAATGATACACTGCATATTACGTTATATTATAAGGTATTTTCAATGATACACTGCATATTACGTTATATTATAAGGTATTTTCAATGATACACTGCATATTACGTTATATTATAAGGTATTTTCAATGATACACTCAAATTACGTTATATTATAAGGTATTTTCATTGATACACTACAAATTACCATATATTATAAGGTATTTTCAATGATACACTAAAAAATTTCGATATATTATAAGGTATTTCCAATGATACACTGCATATTACCATATATTATAAGGTATTTTCAATGATACACTACAAATTACGATATATTATAAGGTATTTTCAATGATACACTACATATTACGTTTTATTATAAGGTATTTTCAATGATACATTGCATATTACGTTATATTATAAGGTATTTTCAGTGATAAACTACTATATATTACAAGGTAGTTTCAATGATACACTACAAATTACCATATATTCTAAGGTATTTTCAATGATACACTGCATATTACGTTATATTATAATGTATTTTCAAAGATACACTGCATATTACGTTATATTATAATGTATTTTCAATGATACACTGCATATTATGTTATATTATAAGGTATTTTCAATGATACACAGAATATTACGTTATATTATAAGGTATTTTCATTGATACACTACAAATTACCATATATTATGAGGTATCTTCAATGATACACTGCATATTACGTTTTATTATAAGGTATTTTCAATGATACACTGCATATTACGTTTTATTATAAGGTATTTTCAATGATACATTGCATATTACGTTATATTATAAGGTATTTTCAGTGATAAACTACTATATATTACAAGGTAGTTTCAATGATACACTACAAATTACCATATATTCTAAGGTATTTTCAATGATACACTGCATATTACGTTATATTATAAGGTATTTTCAAAGATACACTGCATATTACGTTATATTATAATGTAGTTTCAATGATACACTGCATATTACGTTATATTATAAGGTATTTTCAATGATACACTGCATATTACGTTATATTATAAGGTATTTTCAATGATACACTGCATATTACGTTATATTATAAGGTATTTTCATTGATACACTACAAATTACCATATATTATAAGGTATTTTCAATGATACACTAAAAAATTTCGATATATTATAAGGTATTTCCAATGATACACTACAAATTACGATATATTATAAGGTATTTTCACTGATACACTGCATATTACGTTATATTATAAGGTATTTTCATTGATAGACTAGAATTACCATATATTCTAAGGTATTTTCATTGATACACTACAAATTACCATATATTATAAGGTATCTTCAATGATACACTGCATATTACGTTTTATTATAAGGTATTTTCAATGATACACTGCATATTACGTTTTATTATAAGGTATTTTCAATGATACATTGCATATTACGTTATATTATAAGGTATTTTCAGTGATAAACTACTATATATTACAAGGTAGTTTCAATGATACACTACAAATTACCATATATTCTAAGGTATTTTCAATGATACACTACATATTACGTTTTATTATAAGGTATTTTCAATGATACATTGCATATTACGTTATATTATAAGGTATTTTAAGTGATAAACTACTATATATTACAAGGTAGTTTCAATGATACACTACAAATTACCATATATTCTAAGGTATTTTCAATGATACACTGCATATTACGTTATATTATAATGTATTTTCAAAGATACACTGCATATTACGTTATATTATAATGTATTTTCAATGATACACTGCATATTATGTTATATTATAAGTTATTTTCAATGATACACAGAATATTACGTTATATTATAAGGTATTTTCATTGATACACTACAAATTACCATATATTATAAGGTATCTTCAATGATACACTGCATATTACGTTTTATTATAAGGTATTTTCAATGATACAATGCATATTACGTTTTATTATAAGGTATTTTCAATGATACATTGCATATTACGTTATATTATAAGGTATTTTCAGTGATAAACTACTATATATTACAAGGTAGTTTCAATGAAACACTACAAATTACCATATATTCTAAGGTATTTTCAATGATACACTGCATATTACGTTATATTATAAGGTATTTTCAAAGATACACTGCATATTACGTTATATTATAATGTATTTTCAATGATACACTGCATATTATGTTATATTATAAGGTATTTTCAATGATACACTACAAATTACGATATATTATAAGGTATTTTCAATGATACACTAAAAAATTTCGATATATTATAAGGTATTTCCAATGATACACTGCATATTACCATATATTATAAGGTATTTTCAATGATACACTACAAATTACGATATATTATAAGGTATTTTCAATGATACACTGCATATTACTTTATATTATAAGGTATTTTCATTGATACACTAAACATTACGAAATATTATAAGGTATTTTCACTGATACACTGCATATTACGTTATATTATAAGGTATTTTCATTGATAGACTAGAATTACCATATATTCTAAGGTATTTTCATTGATACACTACAAATTACCATATATTATAAGGTATCTTCAATGATACACTGCATATTACGTTTTATTATAAGGTATTTTCAATGATACACTGCATATTACGTTTTATTATAAGGTATTTTCAATGATACATTGGATATTACGTTATATTATAAGGTATTTTCAGTGATAAACTACTATATATTACAATGTAGTTTCAATGATACACTACAAATTACCATATATTCTAAGGTATTTTCAATGATACACTACATATTACGTTTTATTATAAGGTATTTTCAATGATACATTGCATATTACGTTATATTATAAGGTATTTTCAGTGATAAACTACTATATATTACAAGGTAGTTTCAATGATACACTACAAATTACCATATATTCTAAGGTATTTTCAATGATACACTGCATATTACGTTATATTATAAGGTATTTTCAAAGATACACTGCATATTACGTTTTATTATAAGGTATTTTCAATGATACACTGCATATTACGTTTTATTATAAGGTATTTTCAATGATACATTGTATATTACGTTATATTATAAGGTATTTTCAGTGATAAACTACTATATATTACAAGGTAGTTTCAATGATACACTACAAATTACCATATATTCTAAGGTATATTCAATGATACACTGCATATTACGTTATATTATAAGGTATTTTCAAAGATACACTGCATATTACGTTATATTATAATGTATTTTCAATGATACACTGCATATTATGTTATATTATAAGGTATTTTCATTGATACACTACAAATTACCATATATTATAAGGTATTTTCAATGATACACTAAAAAATTTCGATATATTATAAGGTATTTCCAATGATACACTGCATATTACCATATATTATAAGGTATTTTCAATGATACACTACAAATTACGATATATTATAAGGTATTTTCAATGATACACTGCATATTACTTTATATTATAAGGTATTTTCATTGATACACTACAAATTACGATATAATATAAGGTATTTTCAATGATACACAGCACATTACGTTATATTATAAGGTATTTTCAATGATAAACTACTATATATTATAAGGTATTTTCAATGATACACTACAAATTACGATATATTATAAGGTATTTTCACTGATACACTGCATATTACGTTATATTATAAGGTATTTTCATTGATAGACTAGAATTACCATATATTCTAAGGTATTTTCATTGATACACTACAAATTACCATATATTATAAGGTATCTTCAATGATACACTGCATATTACGTTATATTATAAGGTATTTTCAATGATACACTGCATATTACGTTATATTATAAGGTATTTTCAATGATACACTGCATATTACGTTATATTATAAGGTATTTTCAATGATACACTGCATATTACGTTATATTATAAGGTATTTCCAATGATACACTGCATATTACCATATATTATAAGGTATTTTCAATGATACACTACACATTACGATATATTATAAGGTATTTTCAATGATACACTGCATATTACTTTATATTATAAGGTATTTTCATTGATACACTAAACATTACGAAATATTATAAGGTATTTTCACTGATACACTGCATATTACGTTATATTATAAGGTATTTTCATTGATAGACTAGAATTACCATATATTCTAAGGTATTTTCATTGATACACTACAAATTACCATATATTATAAGGTATCTTCAATGATACACTGCATATTACGTTTTATTATAAGGTATTTTCAATGATACACTGCATATTACGTTTTATTATAAGGTATTTTCAATGATACATTGGATATTACGTTATATTATAAGGTATTTTCAGTGATAAACTACTATATATTACAATGTAGTTTCAATGATACACTACAAATTACCATATATTCTAAGGTATTTTCAATGATACACTACATATTACGTTTTATTATAAGGTATTTTCAATGATACATTGCATATTACGTTATATTATAAGGTATTTTCAGTGATAAACTACTATATATTACAAGGTAGTTTCAATGATACACTACAAATTACCATATATTCTAAGGTATTTTCAATGATACACTGCATATTACGTTATATTATAAGGTATTTTCAAAGATACACTGCATATTACGTTTTATTATAAGGTATTTTCAATGATACACTGCATATTACGTTTTATTATAAGGTATTTTCAATGATACATTGTATATTACGTTTTATTATAAGGTATTTTCAGTGATAAACTACTATATATTACAAGGTAGTTTCAATGATACACTACAAATTACCATATATTCTAAGGTATATTCAATGATACACTGCATATTACGTTATATTATAAGGTATTTTCAAAGATACACTGCATATTACGTTATATTATAATGTATTTTCAATGATACACTGCATATTATGTTATATTATAAGGTATTTTCATTGATACACTACAAATTACCATATATTATAAGGTATTTTCAATGATACACTAAAAAATTTCGATATATTATAAGGTATTTCCAATGATACACTGCATATTACCATATATTATAAGGTATTTTCAATGATACACTACAAATTACGATATATTATAAGGTATTTTCAATGATACACTGCATATTACTTTATATTATAAGGTATTTTCATTGATACACTACAAATTACGATATATTATAAGGTATTTTCAATGATACACAGCACATTACGTTATATTATAAGGTATTTTCAATGATAAACTACTATATATTATAAGGTATTTTCAATGATACACTACAAATTACGATATATTATAAGGTATTTTCACTGATACACTGCATATTACGTTATATTATAAGGTATTTTCATTGATAGACTAGAATTACCATATATTCTAAGGTATTTTCATTGATACACTACAAATTACCATATATTATAAGGTATCTTCAATGATACACTGCATATTACGTTTTATTATAAGGTATTTTCAATGATACACTGCATATTACGTTTTATTATAAGGTATTTTCAATGATACATTGCATATTACGTTATATTATAAGGTATTTTCAGTGATAAACTACTATATATTACAAGGTAGTTTCAATGATACACTACAAATTACCATATATTCTAAGGTATTTTCAATGATACACTACATATTACGTTTTATTATAAGGTATTTTCAATGATACATTGCATATTACGTTATATTATAAGGTATTTTCAGTGATAAACTACTATATATTACAAGGTAGTTTCAATGATACACTACAAATTACCATATATTCTAAGGTATTTTCAATGATACACTGCATATTACGTTATATTATAATGTATTTTCAAAGATACACTGCATATTACGTTATATTATAATGTATTTTCAATGATACACTGCATATTATGTTATATTATAAGTTATTTTCAATGATACACAGAATATTACGTTATATTATAAGGTATTTTCATTGATACACTACAAATTACCATATATTATAAGGTATCTTCAATGATACACTGCATATTACGTTTTATTATAAGGTATTTTCAATGATACAATGCATATTACGTTTTATTATAAGGTATTTTCAATGATACATTGCATATTACGTTATATTATAAGGTATTTTCAGTGATAAACTACTATATATTACAAGGTAGTTTCAATGAAACACTACAAATTACCATATATTCTAAGGTATTTTCAATGATACACTGCATATTACGTTATATTATAATGTATTTTCAATGATACACTGCATATTACGTTATATTATAATGTATTTTCAATGATACACTGCATATTATGTTATATTATAAGGTATTTTCAATGATACACTACAAATTACGATATATTATAAGGTATTTTCAATGATACACTAAAAAATTTCGATATATTATAAGGTATTTCCAATGATACACTGCATATTACCATATATTATAAGGTATTTTCAATGATACACTACAAATTACGATATATTATAAGGTATTTTCAATGATACACTGCATATTACTTTATATTATAAGGTATTTTCATTGATACACTACAAATTACGAAATATTATAAGGTATTTTCACTGATACACTGCATATTACGTTATATTATAAGGTATTTTCATTGATAGACTAGAATTACCATATATTCTAAGGTATTTTCATTGATACACTACAAATTACCATATATTATAAGGTATTTTCAATGATACACTGCATATTACGTTATATTATAAGGTATTTTCAAAGATACACTGCATATTACGTTTTATTATAAGGTATTTTCAATGATACACTGCATATTACTTTATATTATAAGGTATTTTCATTGATACACTACAAATTACGATATATTATAAGGTATTTTCAATGATACACAGCACATTACGTTATATTATAAGGTATTTTCAATGATAAACTACTATATATTATAAGGTATTTTCAATGATACACTACAAATTACGATATATTATAAGGTATTTTCACTGATACACTGCATATTACGTTATATTATAAGGTATTTTCATTGATAGACTAGAATTACCATATATTCTAAGGTATTTTCATTGATACACTACAAATTACCATATATTATAAGGTATCTTCAATGATACACTGCATATTACGTTTTATTATAAGGTATTTTCAATGATACACTGCATATTACGTTTTATTATAAGGTATTTTCAATGATACATTGCATATTACGTTATATTATAAGGTATTTTCAGTGATAAACTACTATATATTACAAGGTAGTTTCAATGATACACTACAAATTACCATATATTCTAAGGTATTTTCAATGATACACTACATATTACGTTTTATTATAAGGTATTTTCAATGATACATTGCATATTACGTTATATTATAAGGTATTTTCAGTGATAAACTACTATATATTACAAGGTAGTTTCAATGAAACACTACAAATTACCATATATTCTAAGGTATTTTCAATGATACACTGCATATTACGTTATATTATAATGTATTTTCAATGATACACTGCATATTATGTTATATTATAAGGTATTTTCAATGATACACTACAAATTACGATATATTATAAGGTATTTTCAATGATACACTAAAAAATTTCGATATATTATAAGGTATTTCCAATGATACACTGCATATTACCATATATTATAAGGTATTTTCAATGATACACTACAAATTACGATATATTATAAGGTATTTTCAATGATACACTGCATATTACTTTATATTATAAGGTATTTTCATTGATACACTACAAATTACGAAATATTATAAGGTATTTTCACTGATACACTGCATATTACGTTATATTATAAGGTATTTTCATTGATAGACTAGAATTACCATATATTCTAAGGTATTTTCATTGATACACTACAAATTACCATATATTATAAGGTATCTTCAATGATACACTGCATATTACGTTTTATTATAAGGTATTTTCAATGATACACTGCATATTACGTTTTTATTATAAGGTATTTTCAATGATACATTGCATATTACGTTATATTATAAGGTATTTTCAGTGATAAACTACTATATATTACAATGTAGTTTCAATGATACACTACAAATTACCATATATTCTAAGGTATTTTCAATGATACACTACATATTACGTTTTATTATAAGGTATTTTCAATGATACA
>CAKAJI010000907.1:0-15000 GCA_916610255.1 Lasioglossum lativentre
CAATTTTATCGTTCCAGCGATACCTAAGCGACTCGCCGGAAGTTAACTCGGTAAATACGCGTCCGAGAGAACTGGCGTCACGACACACGGTTTCGTATGCACAGTTTACCACGAATATAACGTTTAAAATCATCTAGGAACGATAGGAAAAAAGTTTACTCTTACCGCGAACCGTCTAACCGACACGGCGCGGTACTTAGCAATTTTATCGTTCCAGCGATACCTACGCGACTCGCCGGAAGTTAACTCGCTTATAACTCGGTAAATACGCGTCCGAGAGAACTGGCGTCACGACACACGGTTTCGTATGCACAGTTTACCACGAATATAACGTTTAAAATCATCTAGGAACGATAGGAAAAAAGTTTACTCTTACCGCGAACCGTCTAACCGACACGGCGCGGTACTTAGCAATTTTATCGTTCCAGCGATACCTAAGCGACTCGCCGGAAGTTAACTCGGTAAATACGCGTCCGAGAGAACTGGCGTCACGACACACGGTTTCGTATGCACAGTTTACCACGAATATAACGTTTAAAATCATCTAGGAACGATAGGAAAAAAGTTTACTCTTACCGCGAACCGTCTAACCGACACGGCGCGGTACTTAGCAATTTTATCGTTCCAGCGATACCTAAGCGACTCGCCGGAAGTTAACTCGGTAAATACGCGTCCGAGAGAACTGGCGTCACGACACACGGTTTCGTATGCACAGTTTACCACGAATATATCGTTTAAAATCATCTAGGAACGATAGGAAAAAAGTTTACTCTTACCGCGAACCGTCTAACCGACACGGCGCGGTACTTAGCAATTTTATCGTTCCAGCGATACCTAAGCGACTCGCCGGAAGTTAACTCGGTAAATACGCGTCCGAGAGAACTGGCGTCACGACACACGGTTTCGTATGCACAGTTTACCACGAATATAACGTTTAAAATCATCTAGGAACGATAGGAAAAAAGTTTACTCTTACCGCGAACCGTCTAACCGACACGGCGCGGTACTTAGCAATTTTATCGTTCCAGCGATACCTAAGCGACTCGCCGGAAGTTAACTCGGTAAATACGCGTCCGAGAGAACTGGCGTCACGACACACGGTTTCGTATGCACAGTTTACCACGAATATAACGTTTAAAATCATCTAGGAACGATAGGAAAAAAGTTTACTCTTACCGCGAACCGTCTAACCGACACGGCGCGGTACTTAGCAATTTTATCGTTCCAGCGATACCTAAGCGACTCGCCGGAAGTTAACTCGGTAAATACGCGTCCGAGAGAACTGGCGTCACGACACACGGTTTCGTATGCACAGTTTACCACGAATATAACGTTTAAAATCATCTAGGAACGATAGGAAAAAAGTTTACTCTTACCGCGAACCGTCTAACCGACACGGCGCGGTACTTAGCAATTTTATCGTTCCAGCGATACGAAAGCGACTCGCCGGAAGTTAACTCGGTAAATACGCGTCCGAGAGAACTGGCGTCACGACACACGGTTTCGTATGCACAGTTTACCACGAATATAACGTTTAAAATCATCTAGGAACGATAGGAAAAAAGTTTACTCTTACCGCGAACCGTCTAACCGACACGGCGCGGTACTTAGCAATTTTATCGTTCCAGCGATACCTAAGCGACTCGCCGGAAGTTAACTCGCTTATAACTCGGTAAATACGCGTCCGAGAGAACTGGCGTCACGACACACGGTTTCGTATGCACAGTTTACCACGAATATAACGTTTAAAATCATCTAGGAACGATAGGAAAAAAGTTTACTCTTACCGCGAACCGTCTAACCGACACGGCGCGGTACTTAGCAATTTTATCGTTCCAGCGATACCTAAGCGACTCGCCGGAAGTTAACTCGCTTATAACTCGGTAAATACGCGTCCGAGAGAACTGGCGTCACGACACACGGTTTCGTATGCACAGTTTACCACGAATATAACGTTTAAAATCATCTAGGAACGATAGGAAAAAAGTTTACTCTTACCGCGAACCGTCTAACCGACACGGCGCGGTACTTAGAAATTTTATCGTTCCAGCGATACCTAAGCGACTCGCCGGAAGTTAACTCGCTTATAACTCGGTAAATACGCGTCCGAGAGAACTGGCGTCACGACACACGGTTTCGTATGCACAGTTTACCACGAATATAACGTTTAAAATCATCTAGGAACGATAGGAAAAAAGTTTACTCTTACCGCGAACCGTCTATCCGACACGGCGCGGTACTTAGCAATTTTATCGTTCCAGCGATACCTAAGCGACTCGCCGGAAGTTAACTCGCTTATAACTCGGTAAATACGCGTCCGAGAGAACTGGCGTCACGACACACGGTTTCGTATGCACAGTTTACCACGAATATAACGTTTAAAATCATCTAGGAACGATAGGAAAAAAGTTTACTCTTACCGCGAACCGTCTAACCGACACGGCGCGGTACTTAGCAATTTTATCGTTCCAGCGATACCTAAGCGACTCGCCGGAAGTTAACTCGGTAAATACGCGTCCGAGAGAACTGGCGTCACGACACACGGTTTCGTATGCACAGTTTACCACGAATATATCGTTTAAAATCATCTAGGAACGATAGGAAAAAAGTTTACTCTTACCGCGAACCGTCTAACCGACACGGCGCGGTACTTAGCAATTTTATCGTTCCAGCGATACCTAAGCGACTCGCCGGAAGTTAACTCGGTAAATACGCGTCCGAGAGAACTGGCGTCACGACACACGGTTTCGTATGCACAGTTTACCACGAATATAACGTTTAAAATCATCTAGGAACGATAGGAAAAAAGTTTACTCTTACCGCGAACCGTCTAACCGACACGGCGCGGTACTTAGCAATTTTATCGTTCCAGCGATACCTAAGCGACTCGCCGGAAGTTAACTCGGTAAATACGCGTCCGAGAGAACTGGCGTCACGACACACGGTTTCGTATGCACAGTTTACCACGAATATAACGTTTAAAATCATCTAGGAACGATAGGAAAAAAGTTTACTCTTACCGCGAACCGTCTAACCGACACGGCGCGGTACTTAGCAATTTTATCGTTCCAGCGATACCTAAGCGACTCGCCGGAAGTTAACTCGGTAAATACGCGTCCGAGAGAACTGGCGTCACGACACACGGTTTCGTATGCACAGTTTACCACGAATATAACGTTTAAAATCATCTAGGAACGATAGGAAAAAAGTTTACTCTTACCGCGAACCGTCTAACCGACACGGCGCGGTACTTAGCAATTTTATCGTTCCAGCGATACCTAAGCGACTCGCCGGAAGTTAACTCGCTTATAACTCGGTAAATACGCGTCCGAGAGAACTGGCGTCACGACACACGGTTTCGTATGCACAGTTTACCAAGAATATAACGTTTAAAATCATCTAGGAACGATAGGAAAAAAGTTTACTCTTACCGCGAACCGTCTAACCGACACGGCGCGGTACTTAGCAATTTTATCGTTCCAGCGATACCTAAGCGACTCGCCGGAAGTTAACTCGGTAAATACGCGTCCGAGAGAACTGGCGTCACGACACACGGTTTCGTATGCACAGTTTACCACGAATATAACGTTTAAAATCATCTAGGAACGATAGGAAAAAAGTTTACTCTTACCGCGAACCGTCTAACCGACACGGCGCGGTACTTAGCAATTTTATCGTTCCAGCGATACCTAAGCGACTCGCCGGAAGTTAACTCGCTTATAACTCGGTAAATACGCGTCCGAGAGAACAGGCGTCACGACACACGGTTTCGTATGCACAGTTTACCACGAATAGAACGTTTAAAATCATCTAGGAACGATAGGAAAAAAGTTTACTCTTACCGCGAACCGTCTAACCGACACGGCGCGGTACTTAGCAATTTTATCGTTCCAGCGATACCTAAGCGACTCGCCGGAAGTTAACTCGGTAAATACGCGTCCGAGAGAACTGGCGTCACGACACACGGTTTCGTATGCACAGTTTACCACGAATATAACGTTTAAAATCATCTAGGAACGATAGGAAAAAAGTTTACTCTTACCGCGAACCGTCTAACCGACACGGCGCGGTACTTAGCAATTTTATCGTTCCAGCGATACCTAAGCGACTCGCCGGAAGTTAACTCGCTTATAACTCGGTAAATACGCGTCCGAGAGAACTGGCGTCACGACACACGGTTTCGTATGCACAGTTTACCACGAATATAACGTTTAAAATCATCTAGGAACGATAGGAAAAAAGTTTACTCTTACCGCGAACCGTCTAACCGACACGGCGCGGTACTTAGCAATTTTATCGTTCCAGCGATACCTACGCGACTCGCCGGAAGTTAACTCGCTTATAACTCGGTAAATACGCGTCCGAGAGAACTGGCGTCACGACACACGGTTTCGTATGCACAGTTTACCACGAATATAACGTTTAAAATCATCTAGGAACGATAGGAAAAAAGTTTACTCTTACCGCGAACCGTCTAACCGACACGGCGCGGTACTTAGCAATTTTATCGTTCCAGCGATACCTAAGCGACTCGCCGGAAGTTAACTCGGTAAATACGCGTCCGAGAGAACTGGCGTCACGACACACGGTTTCGTATGCACAGTTTACCACGAATATAACGTTTAAAATCATCTAGGAACGATAGGAAAAAAGTTTACTCTTACCGCGAACCGTCTAACCGACACGGCGCGGTACTTAGCAATTTTATCGTTCCAGCGATACCTAAGCGACTCGCCGGAAGTTAACTCGGTAAATACGCGTCCGAGAGAACTGGCGTCACGACACACGGTGTCGTATGCACAGTTTACCACGAATATAACGTTTAAAATCATCTAGGAACGATAGGAAAAAAGTTTACTCTTACCGCGAACCGTCTAACCGACACGGCGCGGTACTTAGCAATTTTATCGTTCCAGCGATACCTAAGCGACTCGCCGGAAGTTAACTCGCTTATAACTCGGTAAATACGCGTCCGAGAGAACTGGCGTCACGACACACGGTTTCGTATGCACAGTTTACCACGAATATAACGTTTAAAATCATCTAGGAACGATAGGAAAAAAGTTTACTCTTACCGCGAACCGTCTAACCGACACGGCGCGGTACTTAGCAATTTTATCGTTCCAGCGATACCTAAGCGACTCGCCGGAAGTTAACTCGCTTATAACTCGGTAAATACGCGTCCGAGAGAACTGGCGTCACGACACACGGTTTCGTATGCACAGTTTACCACGAATATAACGTTTTAAATCATCTAGGAACGATAGGAAAAAAGTTTACTCTTACCGCGAACCGTCTAACCGACACGGCGCGGTACTTAGCAATTTTATCGTTCCAGCGATACCTAAGCGACTCGCCGGAAGTTAACTCGGTAAATACGCGTCCGAGAGAACTGGCGTCACGACACACGGTTTCGTATGCACAGTTTACCACGAATATAACGTTTAAAATCATCTAGGAACGATAGGAAAAAAGTTTACTCTTACCGCGAACCGTCTAACCGACACGGCGCGGTACTTAGCAATTTTATCGTTCCAGCGATACGAAAGCGACTCGCCGGAAGTTAACTCGGTAAATACGCGTCCGAGAGAACTGGCGTCACGACACACGGTTTCGTATGCACAGTTTACCACGAATATAACGTTTAAAATCATCTAGGAACGATAGGAAAAAAGTTTACTCTTACCGCGAACCGTCTAACCGACACGGCGCGGTACTTAGCAATTTTATCGTTCCAGCGATACCTAAGCGACTCGCCGGAAGTTAACTCGCTTATAACTCGGTAAATACGCGTCCGAGAGAACTGGCGTCACGACACACGGTTTCGTATGCACAGTTTACCACGAATATAACGTTTAAAATCATCTAGGAACGATAGGAAAAAAGTTTACTCTTACCGCGAACCGTCTAACCGACACGGCGCGGTACTTAGCAATTTTATCGTTCCAGCGATACCTAAGCGACTCGCCGGAAGTTAACTCGCTTATAACTCGGTAAATACGCGTCCGAGAGAACTGGCGTCACGACACACGGTTTCGTATGCACAGTTTACCACGAATATAACGTTTAAAATCATCTAGGAACGATAGGAAAAAAGTTTACTCTTACCGCGAACCGTCTAACCGACACGGCGCGGTACTTAGCAATTTTATCGTTCCAGCGATACCTAAGCGACTCGCCGGAAGTTAACTCGGTAAATACGCGTCCGAGAGAACTGGCGTCACGACACACGGTTTCGTATGCACAGTTTACCACGAATATAACGTTTAAAATCATCTAGGAACGATAGGAAAAAAGTTTACTCTTACCGCGAACCGTCTAACCGACACGGCGCGGTACTTAGCAATTTTATCGTTCCAGCGATACCTAAGCGACTCGCCGGAAGTTAACTCGGTAAATACGCGTCCGAGAGAACTGGCGTCACGACACACGGTTTCGTATGCACAGTTTACCACGAATATAACGTTTAAAATCATCTAGGAACGATAGGAAAAAAGTTTACTCTTACCGCGAACCGTCTAACCGACACGGCGCGGTACTTAGCAATTTTATCGTTCCAGCGATACCTAAGCGACTCGCCGGAAGTTAACTCGGTAAATACGCGTCCGAGAGAACTGGCGTCACGACACACGGTTTCGTATGCACAGTTTACCACGAATATAACGTTTAAAATCATCTAGGAACGATAGGAAAAAAGTTTACTCTTACCGCGAACCGTCTAACCGACACGGCGCGGTACTTAGCAATTTTATCGTTCCAGCGATACCTAAGCGACTCGCCGGAAGTTAACTCGGTAAATACGCGTCCGAGAGAACTGGCGTCACGACACACGGTTTCGTATGCACAGTTTACCACGAATATAACGTTTAAAATCATCTAGGAACGATAGGAAAAAAGTTTACTCTTACCGCGAACCGTCTAACCGACACGGCGCGGTACTTAGCAATTTTATCGTTCCAGCGATACCTAAGCGACTCGCCGGAAGTTAACTCGCTTATAACTCGGTAAATACGCGTCCGAGAGAACTGGCGTCACGACACACGGTTTCGTATGCACAGTTTACCACGAATATAACGTTTAAAATCATCTAGGAACGATAGGAAAAAAGTTTACTCTTACCGCGAACCGTCTAACCGACACGGCGCGGTACTTAGCAATTTTATCGTTCCAGCGATACCTAAGCGACTCGCCGGAAGTTAACTCGCTTATAACTCGGTAAATACGCGTCCGAGAGAACTGGCGTCACGACACACGGTTTCGTATGCACAGTTTACCACGAATATAACGTTTAAAATCATCTAGGAACGATAGGAAAAAAGTTTACTCTTACCGCGAACCGTCTAACCGACACGGCGCGGTACTTAGCAATTTTATCGTTCCAGCGATACGAAAGCGACTCGCCGGAAGTTAACTCGGTAAATACGCGTCCGAGAGAACTGGCGTCACGACACACGGTTTCGTATGCACAGTTTACCACGAATATAACGTTTAAAATCATCTAGGAACGATAGGAAAAAAGTTTACTCTTACCGCGAACCGTCTAACCGACACGGCGCGGTACTTAGCAATTTTATCGTTCCAGCGATACCTAAGCGACTCGCCGGAAGTTAACTCGCTTATAACTCGGTAAATACGCGTCCGAGAGAACTGGCGTCACGACACACGGTTTCGTATGCACAGTTTACCACGAATATAACGTTTAAAATCATCTAGGAACGATAGGAAAAAAGTTTACTCTTACCGCGAACCGTCTAACCGACACGGCGCGGTACTTAGCAATTTTATCGTTCCAGCGATACCTAAGCGACTCGCCGGAAGTTAACTCGCTTATAACTCGGTAAATACGCGTCCGAGAGAACTGGCGTCACGACACACGGTTTCGTATGCACAGTTTACCACGAATATAACGTTTAAAATCATCTAGGAACGATAGGAAAAAAGTTTACTCTTACCGCGAACCGTCTAACCGACACGGCGCGGTACTTAGCAATTTTATCGTTCCAGCGATACCTAAGCGACTCGCCGGAAGTTAACTCGGTAAATACGCGTCCGAGAGAACTGGCGTCACGACACACGGTTTCGTATGCACAGTTTACCACGAATATAACGTTTAAAATCATCTAGGAACGATAGGAAAAAAGTTTACTCTTACCGCGAACCGTCTAACCGACACGGCGCGGTACTTAGCAATTTTATCGATCCAGCGATACCTAAGCGACTCGCCGGAAGTTAACTCGGTAAATACGCGTACGAGAGAACTGGCGTCACGACACACGGTTTCGTATGCACAGTTTACCACGAATATAACGTTTAAAATCATCTAGGAACGATAGGAAAAAAGTTTACTCTTACCGCGAACCGTCTAACCGACACGGCGCGGTACTTAGCAATTTTATCGTTCCAGCGATACCTAAGCGACTCGCCGGAAGTTAACTCGGTAAATACGCGTCCGAGAGAACTGGCGTCACGACACACGGTTTCGTATGCACAGTTTACCACGAATATAACGTTTAAAATCATCTAGGAACGATAGGAAAAAAGTTTACTCTTACCGCGAACCGTCTAACCGACACGGCGCGGTACTTAGCAATTTTATCGTTCCAGCGATACCTACGCGACTCGCCGGAAGTTAACTCGGTAAATACGCGTCCGAGAGAACTGGCGTCACGACACACGGTTTCGTATGCACAGTTTACCACGAATATAACGTTTAAAATCATCTAGGAACGATAGGAAAAAAGTTTACTCTTACCGCGAACCGTCTAACCGACACGGCGCGGTACTTAGCAATTTTATCGTTCCAGCGATACCTAAGCGACTCGCCGGAAGTTAACTCGCTTATAACTCGGTAAATACGCGTCCGAGAGAACTGGCGTCACGACACACGGTTTCGTATGCACAGTTTACCACGAATATAACGTTTAAAATCATCTAGGAACGATAGGAAAAAAGTTTACTCTTACCGCGAACCGTCTAACCGACACGGCGCGGTACATAGCAATTTTATCGTTCCAGCGATACCTAAGCGACTCGCCGGAAGTTAACTCGCTTATAACTCGGTAAATACGCGTCCGAGAGAACTGGCGTCACGACACACGGTTTCGTATGCACAGTTTACCACGAATATAACGTTTAAAATCATCTAGGAACGATAGGAAAAAAGTTTACTCTTACCGCGAACCGTCTAACCGACACGGCGCGGTACTTAGCAATTTTATCGTTCCAGCGATACCTAAGCGACTCGCCGGAAGTTAACTCGGTAAATACGCGTCCGAGAGAACTGGCGTCACGACACACGGTTTCGTATGCACAGTTTACCACGAATATAACGTTTAAAATCATCTAGGAACGATAGGAAAAAAGTTTACTCTTACCGCGAACCGTCTAACCGACACGGCGCGGTACTTAGCAATTTTATCGTTCCAGCGATACCTAAGCGACTCGCCGGAAGTTAACTCGCTTATAACTCGGTAAATACGCGTCCGAGAGAACTGGCGTCACGACACACGGTTTCGTATGCACAGTTTACCACGAATATAACGTTTAAAATCATCTAGGAACGATAGGAAAAAAGTTTACTCTTACCGCGAACCGTCTAACCGACACGGCGCGGTACTTAGCAATTTTATCGTTCCAGCGATACCTAAGCGACTCGCCGGAAGTTAACTCGGTAAATACGCGTCCGAGAGAACTGGCGTCACGACACACGGTTTCGTATGCACAGTTTACCACGAATATAACGTTTAAAATCATCTAGGAACGATAGGAAAAAAGTTTACTCTTACCGCGAACCGTCTAACCGACACGGCGCGGTACTTAGCAATTTTATCGTTCCAGCGATACCTAAGCGACTCGCCGGAAGTTAACTCGCTTATAACTCGGTAAATACGCGTCCGAGAGAACTGGCGTCACGACACACGGTTTCGTATGCACAGTTTACCACGAATATAACGTTTAAAATCATCTAGGAACGATAGGAAAAAAGTTTACTCTTACCGCGAACCGTCTAACCGACACGGCGCGGTACTTAGCAATTTTATCGTTCCAGCGATACCTAAGCGACTCGCCGGAAGTTAACTCGCTTATAACTCGGTAAATACGCGTCCGAGAGAACTGGCGTCACGACACACGGTTTCGTATGCACAGTTTACCACGAATATAACGTTTAAAATCATCTAGGAACGATAGGAAAAAAGTTTACTCTTACCGCGAACCGTCTAACCGACACGGCGCGGTACTTAGCAATTTTATCGTTCCAGCGATACCTAAGCGACTCGCCGGAAGTTAACTCGGTAAATACGCGTCCGAGAGAACTGGCGTCACGACACACGGTTTCGTATGCACAGTTTACCACGAATATATCGTTTAAAATCATCTAGGAACGATAGGAAAAAAGTTTACTCTTACCGCGAACCGTCTAACCGACACGGCGCGGTACTTAGCAATTTTATCGTTCCAGCGATACCTAAGCGACTCGCCGGAAGTTAACTCGGTAAATACGCGTCCGAGAGAACTGGCGTCACGACACACGGTTTCGTATGCACAGTTTACCACGAATATAACGTTTAAAATCATCTAGGAACGATAGGAAAAAAGTTTACTCTTACCGCGAACCGTCTAACCGACACGGCGCGGTACTTAGCAATTTTATCGTTCCAGCGATACCTAAGCGACTCGCCGGAAGTTAACTCGGTAAATACGCGTCCGAGAGAACTGGCGTCACGACACACGGTTTCGTATGCACAGTTTACCACGAATATAACGTTTAAAATCATCTAGGAACGATAGGAAAAAAGTTTACTCTTACCGCGAACCGTCTAACCGACACGGCGCGGTACTTAGCAATTTTATCGTTCCAGCGATACCTAAGCGACTCGCCGGAAGTTAACTCGGTAAATACGCGTCCGAGAGAACTGGCGTCACGACACACGGTTTCGTATGCACAGTTTACCACGAATATAACGTTTAAAATCATCTAGGAACGATAGGAAAAAAGTTTACTCTTACCGCGAACCGTCTAACCGACACGGCGCGGTACTGAGCAATTTTATCGTTCCAGCGATACCTAAGCGACTCGCCGGAAGTTAACTCGCTTATAACTCGGTAAATACGCGTCCGAGAGAACTGGCGTCACGACACACGGTTTCGTATGCACAGTTTACCACGAATATAACGTTTAAAATCATCTAGGAACGATAGGAAAAAAGTTTACTCTTACCGCGAACCGTCTAACCGACACGGCGCGGTACTTAGCAATTTTATCGTTCCAGCGATACCTAAGCGACTCGCCGGAAGTTAACTCGGTAAATACGCGTCCGAGAGAACTGGCGTCACGACACACGGTTTCGTATGCACAGTTTACCACGAATATAACGTTTAAAATCATCTAGGAACGATAGGAAAAAAGTTTACTCTTACCGCGAACCGTCTAACCGACACGGCGCGGTACTTAGCAATTTTATCGTTCCAGCGATACCTAAGCGACTCGCCGGAAGTTAACTCGGTAAATACGCGTCCGAGAGAACTGGCGTCACGACACACGGTTTCGTATGCACAGTTTACCACGAATATAACGTTTAAAATCATCTAGGAACGATAGGAAAAAAGTTTACTCTTACCGCGAACCGTCTAACCGACACGGCGCGGTACTTAGCAATTTTATCGTTCCAGCGATACCTAAGCGACTCGCCGGAAGTTAACTCGCTTATAACTCGGTAAATACGCGTCCGAGAGAACTGGCGTCACGACACACGGTTTCGTATGCACAGTTTACCACGAATATAACGTTTAAAATCATCTAGGAACGATAGGAAAAAAGTTTACTCTTACCGCGAACCGTCTAACCGACACGGCGCGGTACTTAGCAATTTTATCGTTCCAGCGATACCTAAGCGACTCGCCGGAAGTTAACTCGGTAAATACGCGTCCGAGAGAACTGGCGTCACGACACACGGTTTCGTATGCACAGTTTACCACGAATATATCGTTTAAAATCATCTAGGAACGATAGGAAAAAAGTTTACTCTTACCGCAAACCGTCTAACCGACACGGCGCGGTACTTAGCAATTTTATCGTTCCAGCGATACCTAAGCGACTCGCCGGAAGTTAACTCGGTAAATACGCGTCCGAGAGAACTGGCGTCACGACACACGGTTTCGTATGCACAGTTTACCACGAATATAACGTTTAAAATCATCTAGGAACGATAGGAAAAAAGTTTACTCTTACCGCGAACCGTCTAACCGACACGGCGCGGTACTTAGCAATTTTATCGTTCCAGCGATACCTAAGCGACTCGCCGGAAGTTAACTCGGTAAATACGCGTCCGAGAGAACTGGCGTCACGACACACGGTTTCGTATGCACAGTTTACCACGAATATAACGTTTAAAATCATCTAGGAACGATAGGAAAAAAGTTTACTCTTACCGCGAACCGTCTAACCGACACGGCGCGGTACTTAGCAATTTTATCGTTCCAGCGATACCTAAGCGACTCGCCGGAAGTTAACTCGCTTATAACTCGGTAAATACGCGTCCGAGAGAACTGGCGTCACGACACACGGTTTCGTATGCACAGTTTACCACGAATATAACGTTTAAAATCATCTAGGAACGATAGGAAAAAAGTTTACTCTTACCGCGAACCGTCTAACCGACACGGCGCGGTACTTAGCAATTTTATCGTTCCAGCGATACCTAAGCGACTCGCCGGAAGTTAACTCGGTAAATACGCGTCCGAGAGAACTGGCGTCACGACACACGGTTTCGTATGCACAGTTTACCACGAATATATCGTTTAAAATCATCTAGGAACGATAGGAAAAAAGTTTACTCTTACCGCGAACCGTCTAACCGACACGGCGCGGTACTTAGCAATTTTATCGTTCCAGCGATACCTAAGCGACTCGCCGGAAGTTAACTCGGTAAATACGCGTCCGAGAGAACTGGCGTCACGACACACGGTTTCGTATGCACAGTTTACCACGAATATAACGTTTAAAATCATCTAGGAACGATAGGAAAAAAGTTTACTCTTACCGCGAACCGTCTAACCGACACGGCGCGGTACTTAGCAATTTTATCGTTCCAGCGATACCTAAGCGACTCGCCGGAAGTTAACTCGGTAAATACGCGTCCGAGAGAACTGGCGTCACGACACACGGTTTCGTATGCACAGTTTACCACGAATATAACGTTTAAAATCATCTAGGAACGATAGGAAAAAAGTTTACTCTTACCGCGAACCGTCTAACCGACACGGCGCGGTACTTAGCAATTTTATCGTTCCAGCGATACCTAAGCGACTCGCCGGAAGTTAACTCGGTAAATACGCGTCCGAGAGAACTGGCGTCACGACACACGGTTTCGTATGCACAGTTTACCACGAATATAACGTTTAAAATCATCTAGGAACGATAGGAAAAAAGTTTACTCTTACCGCGAACCGTCTAACCGACACGGCGCGGTACTTAGCAATTTTATCGTTCCAGCGATACGAAAGCGACTCGCCGGAAGTTAACTCGGTAAATACGCGTCCGAGAGAACTGGCGTCACGACACACGGTTTCGTATGCACAGTTTACCACGAATATAACGTTTAAAATCATCTAGGAACGATAGGAAAAAAGTTTACTCTTACCGCGAACCGTCTAACCGACACGGCGCGGTACTTAGCAATTTTATCGTTCCAGCGATACCTAAGCGACTCGCCGGAAGTTAACTCGGTAAATACGCGTCCGAGAGAACTGGCGTCACGACACACGGTTTCGTATGCACAGTTTACCACGAATATAACGTTTAAAATCATCTAGGAACGATAGGAAAAAAGTTTACTCTTACCGCGAACCGTCTAACCGACACGGCGCGGTACTTAGCAATTTTATCGTTCCAGCGATACCTAAGCGACTCGCCGGAAGTTAACTCGGTAAATACGCGTCCGAGAGAACTGGCGTCACGACTCACGGTTTCGTATGCACAGTTTACCACGAATATAACGTTTAAAATCATCTAGGAACGATAGGAAAAAAGTTTACTCTTACCGCGAACCGTCTAACCGACACGGCGCGGTACTTAGCAATTTTATCGTTCCAGCGATACCTAAGCGACTCGCCGGAAGTTAACTCGCTTATAACTCGGTAAATACGCGTCCGAGAGAACTGGCGTCACGACACACGGTTTCGTATGCACAGTTTACCACGAATATAACGTTTAAAATCATCTAGGAACGATAGGAAAAAAGTTTACTCTTACCGCGAACCGTCTAACCGACACGGCGCGGTACTTAGCAATTTTATCGTTCCAGCGATACCTAAGCGACTCGCCGGAAGTTAACTCGGTAAATACGCGTCCGAGAGAACTGGCGTCACGACACACGGTTTCGTATGCACAGTTTACCACGAATATATCGTTTAAAATCATCTAGGAACGATAGGAAAAAAGTTTACTCTTACCGCGAACCGTCTAACCGACACGGCGCGGTACTTAGCAATTTTATCGTTCCAGCGATACCTAAGCGACTCGCCGGAAGTTAACTCGGTAAATACGCGTCCGAGAGAACTGGCGTCACGACACACGGTTTCGTATGCACAGTTTACCACGAATATAACGTTTAAAATCATCTAGGAACGATAGGAAAAAAGTTTACTCTTACCGCGAACCGTCTAACCGACACGGCGCGGTACTTAGCAATTTTATCGTTCCAGCGATACCTAAGCGACTCGCCGGAAGTTAACTCGGTAAATACGCGTCCGAGAGAACTGGCGTCACGACACACGGTTTCGTATGCACAGTTTACCACGAATATAACGTTTAAAATCATCTAGGAACGATAGGAAAAAAGTTTACTCTTACCGCGAACCGTCTAACCGACACGGCGCGGTACTTAGCAATTTTATCGTTCCAGCGATACCTAAGCGACTCGCCGGAAGTTAACTCGGTAAATACGCGTCCGAGAGAACTGGCGTCACGACACACGGTTTCGTATGCACAGTTTACCACGA
>CAKAJI010000907.1:25000-27500 GCA_916610255.1 Lasioglossum lativentre
AACGATCCAGAGACAGAGAAAACCGGAAAGCAGGCCAAGAAGGAGGAGAAGCCAAAGGAGCAACCACCAACACCCATACCCAGGGAGCAGAAAGCGAAGCCGATCACTGCAGTTTCGATGAAGGAGGAAGCAGAGAGAATCCAGGAGGACTTCTTCTGCTTCATCAACGAACCTGACAATGAGGTAAGCCCGCGAGCAAGAAAGTTCCTCCATGGCGCTTTTCTGAAGCTGAGCGGCTTGCTCGACCGGTCGCTATTAGAATGTAGTAACCGCGACGGGCAAATATCGGCATTAAAATCCGTGAAAATCGCTCCATCCCCGAGATCGGTTGAACCGCGTGCGACCAACACCCCCGCGAAAACAAACAACAAGCCGAACACACCAAACTCGACTCCAGCACCGACAACGTACGCGGAACGACTCGGTTTAAAATCAAAGACCTCCGCGCTCCTAAACACGAAACGCGACCCCCCGAAAATAATAAATATAACGCCGACGGACGCGTCCACTTTTTCCTCCAGCGACGAAACTAAGGAAGCCTTATTTAAACTAGTCTCCCCCGCAGAAACCAAACTCCAAGTGAAGAACGTGCAAACGATTCCAGGCAACGGCCTGAGAATCGTCGCGTCGGGAAATACAAACCTCGCTGCCCTCCTAGGAAACGAAAAATTAAGAGCCGCCGGTCTTACTGCTCGCGAACCCCCAAAACGATCACCGCGAGTTATAATATTCGATGCACCGCGATCCGAGAACGACCAGGCCACGATCGAAGCCATCATCGCGCAAAACTCATCCGGGCACGAGAAAACGATCATCCGTCGCGAATCGAAAATCGTTTTCAAATCGGGACCGAAAGACAAGGATACTTGCAACCTTGTCCTCGAGCTCTCGAAATCCGCGCGGAACATTCTAATTCAAAAAGACCGTATTTTCATCGGCTGGAAGTCCTGCCGGATCCAGGACCACGTCGCGGCTACGCGATGCTACAAGTGCCACTCGTACGGCCATGTCTCAAAACACTGCCGAGCGGAAAAGGAAACCTGCGGCCACTGCGCGGAACAGGGCCACTCTTTCAAGGAGTGCCCAAATAAAACCAAACCCGCGACCTGCTCGAACTGCCAAAAGTCCTGTAAAGACTCGAAGCATAGCGTAATTAGCAATACGTGTCCCTCATACATCGCGGCCGTAAACCAAGCGTTTATTCGTACCGATTATGAATAAACGCCCTAACGCGAAAATTATTCATCGCGACGCGCGCGTCCTCCTCGAAAGGTGCGACGACGTCGCTTGCAGTCCCACGACTTTCCCTGCGAATCCGCGAATCGCACGCGACCGGTCCGCGATTACGCGCCCCCCACCCACCCAACAAACCGCGCCGCGACGAAAAATACCCCCCGAACACGCATCCGCGTACGTCCGCCTCGAGAGGTGCGACGTCGATGCGTATAGATCCGCGAATAGCTCCGCGAATCCGCGAACGGCGAGCGAAACGACCGCGATCGCGTCCCCTCCGCCCACCCCACAACCCGCGCCGCACCGAGAAACGCTCTCAGAGCACGCGTCCGCGTCCACGGGTCTCAGAGTGCTGCATCTTAATATGCAGCACTCGAGATTAGTAGCTAACGAGGTTTCTCAGCTCATATCCGAAAAGCGACTTGACGTATTGCTCTTGCAAGAGCCATACGCCAGGAAGCCGGGTATGGGCCGGGAAACCGTTTTAGGACTAGGACTGGGGACGAGGGTGGTGGCTGCACGCTCGGAATTCCCCTGGGCTGCAGTCGCCATTTGTAACCCTCGACTCCAGGTATTAAATGTCTCGCAGCTTAGCAACACTCACTGTGTCTGCGCAGAAGTGCTAGCGCCCGGCTTCTCGTTCTACGCCGTCTCGTGCTATTTTCAGTACAGTGACGACATTGAGAAGCATCTCAGCCACCTCGAGAAGGTATTACGTTCGCTGAGAGGGAAGAGACTATTAATCTCGGTAGATGCAAACGCGAGATCACCTCTCTGGGGCCCGCAAGAGCCCGACGAGAGAGGTGAGAAGTTCGAAGAACTTATTCTCACGTTCGGTTTAGAGATCGTTAATAACGCGAACCAGCCTCCCACCTTCCAGGCGGCGGTGGGGTCGTCGTACATCGACGTAACCCTAGCATCGCCATCCATGCTCCCATTCATACGGAACTGGAAGGTAAGGGAAGACTGGACCAGCAGTGACCACAACGCGGTGGACATTCGATTAGGAATTCCGAGGGTCGAAACGGCAAATCGGGGCACCGCTGCCGATCGGTTCGACGTTAGCCGTGCCGATTGGGAGCTGTTCGCCGACAGCCTTAGAGACCTATCGCGATCGCGGCTAGAACAATTAGAGCTAGAATCTATAGGTAATGTAGAAACGATGGCAGAGACGCTCACAGCCGTCATAATTGACGCCTGCACCGCGTCAATGCCTCGGAAGCGCAGATTTAGAAAGTCCAACCCGTGGTGGACGAAAGAGTTAACG
>CAKAJI010000907.1:32500-57500 GCA_916610255.1 Lasioglossum lativentre
GGTACTTAGCAATTTTATCGTTCCAGCGATACCTAAGCGACTCGCCGGAAGTTAACTCGCTTATAACTCGGTAAATACGCGTCCGAGAGAACTGGCGTCACGACACACGGTTTCGTATGCACAGTTTACCACGAATATAACGTTTAAAATCATCTAGGAACGATAGGAAAAAAGTTTACTCTTACCGCGAACCGTCTAACCGACACGGCGCGGTACTTAGCAATTTTATCGTTCCAGCGATACCTAAGCGACTCGCCGGAAGTTAACTCGGTAAATACGCGTCCGAGAGAACTGGCGTCACGACACACGGTTTCGTATGCACAGTTTACCACGAATATAACGTTTAAAATCATCTAGGAACGATAGGAAAAAAGTTTACTCTTACCGCGAACCGTCTAACCGACACGGCGCGGTACTTAGCAATTTTATCGTTCCAGCGATACCTAAGCGACTCGCCGGAAGTTAACTCGCTTATAACTCGGTAAATACGCGTCCGAGAGAACTGGCGTCACGACACACGGTTTCGTATGCACAGTTTACCACGAATATAACGTTTAAAATCATCTAGGAACGATAGGAAAAAAGTTTACTCTTACCGCGAACCGTCTAACCGTCACGGCGCGATACTTAGCAATTTTATCGTTCCAGCGATACCTAAGCGACTCGCCGGAAGTTAACTCGGTAAATACGCGTCCGAGAGAACTGGCGTCACGACACACGGTTTCGTATGCACAGTTTACCACGAATATAACGTTTAAAATCATCTAGGAACGATAGGAAAAAAGTTTACTCTTACCGCGAACCGTCTAACCGACACGGCGCGGTACTTAGCAATTTTATCGTTCCAGCGATACCTAAGCGACTCGCCGGAAGTTAACTCGGTAAATACGCGTCCGAGAGAACTGGCGTCACGACACACGGTTTCGTATGCACAGTTTACCACGAATATAACGTTTAAAATCATCTAGGAACGATAGGAAAAAAGTTTACTCTTACCGCGAACCGTCTAACCGACACGGCGCGGTACTTAGCAATTTTTTCGTTCCAGCGATACCTAAGCGACTCGCCGGAAGTTAACTCGCTTATAACTCGGTAAATACGCGTCCGAGAGAACTGGCGTCACGACACACGGTTTCGTATGCACAGTTTACCACGAATATAACGTTTAAAATCATCTAGGAACGATAGGAAAAAAGTTTACTCTTACCGCGAACCGTCTAACCGACACGGCGCGATACTTAGCAATTTTATCGTTCCAGCGATACCTAAGCGACTCGCCGGGAAGTTAACTCGGTAAATACGCGTCCGAGAGAACTGCGTCACGACACACGGTTTCGTATGCACAGTTGTACCACGAATATAACGTTTAAAATCATCTAGGACGATAGGAAAAAAGTTTACTCTTACCGCGAACCGTCTAACCGACACGGGGCGCGGGTACTTAGCAATTTTATCGTTCCAGCGATACCTAAGCGACTCGCCGGAAGTCTTAACTCGGTAAATACGCGTCCGAGAGAACTGCGTCACGACACACGGTTTCGTATGCACAGTTTACCACGAATATAACGTTTAAAATCATCTAGGAACGATAGGAAAAAAGTTTACTCTTACCGCGAACCGTCTAACCGACACGGCGCGGTACTTAGCAATTTTATCGTTCCAGCGATACCTAAGCGACTCGCCGGAAGTTAACTCGCTTATAACTCGGTAAATACGCGTCCGAGAGAACTGGCGTCACGACACACGGTTTCTTTTGCACAGTTTACCACGAATATAACTTTTAAAATCATCTAGGAACGATAGGAAAAAAGTTTACTCTTACCGCGAAACCGTCTAACCGACACGGCGCGGTACTTAGCAATTTTATCGTTCCAGCGATACCTAAGCGACTCGCCGGAAGTTAACTCGCTTATAACTCGGTAAATACGCGTCCGAGAGAACTGGCGTCACGACACACGTTTCGTATGCACAGTTTACCACGATATATAACGTTTAAAATCATCTAGGAACGATAGGAAAAAAGTTTACTCTTACCGCGAACCGTCTAACCGACACGGCGCGGGTACTTAGCAATTTTATCGTTCCAGCGATACCTAAGCGACTCGCCGGAAGTTAACTCGGTAACGTAATACGCGTCCGAGAGAACTGGCGTCACGACACACGGTTTCGTATGCACAGTTTACCACGAATATAACGTTTAAAATCATCTAGGAACGATAGGAAAAAAGTTTACTCTTACCGCGAACCGTCTAACCGACACGGCGCGGTACTTAGCAATTTTATCGTTCCAGCGATACCTAAGCGACTCGCCGGAAGTTAACTCGGTAAATACGCGTCCGAGAGAACTGGCGTCACGACACACGGGTTTCGTATGCACAGTTTACCACGAATATATCGTTTAAAATCATCTAGGAACGATAGGAAAAAAGTTTACTCTTACCGCGAACCGTCTAACCGACACGGCGCGGTACTTAGCAATTTTATCGTTCCAGCGATACCTAAGCGACTCGCCGGAAGTTAACTCGGTAAATACGCGTCCGAGAGAACTGGCGTCACGACACACGGTTTCGTATGCACAGTTTACCACGAATATATCGTTTAAAATCATCTAGGAACGATAGGAAAAAAGTTTACTCTTACCGCGAACCGTCTAACCGACACGGCGCGGTACTTAGCAATTTTATCGTTCCAGCGATACCTAAGCGACTCGCCGGAAGTTAACTCGGTAAATACGCGTCGAGAGAACTGGCGTCACGACACACGGTTTCGTATGCACAGTTTACCACGAATATAACGTTTTAAAATCATCTAGGAACGATAGGAAAAAAGTTTACTCTTACCGCGAACCGTCTAACCGACACGGCGCGGTACTTAGCAATTTTATCGTTCCAGCGATACCTAAGCGACTCGCCGGAAGTTAACTCGGTAAATACGCGTCCGAGAGAACTGGCGTCACGACACACGGTTTCGTATGCACAGTTTACCACGAATATAACGTTTAAAATCATCTAGGAACGATAGGAAAAAAGTTTACTCTTACCGCGAACCGTCTAACCGACACGGCGCGGTACTTAGCAATTTTATCGTTCCAGCGATACGAAAGCGACTCGCCGGAAGTTAACTCGGTAAATACGCGTCCGAGAGAACTGGCGTCACGACACACGGTTTCGTATGCACAGTTTACCACGAATATAACGTTTAAAATCATCTAGGAACGATAGGAAAAAAGTTTACTCTTACCGCGAACCGTCTAACCGACACGGCGCGGTACTTAGCAATTTTATCGTTCCAGCGATACCTAAGCGACTCGCCGAAGTTAACTCGCTTATAACTCGGTAAATACGCGTCCGAGAGAACTGGCGTCACGACACACGGTTTCGTATGCACAGTTTACCACGAATATAAACGTTTAAAATCATCTAGGAACGATAGGAAAAAAGTTTACTCTTACCGCGAACCGTCTAACCGACACGGCGCGGTACTTAGCAATTTTATCGTTCCAGCGATACCTAAGCGACTCGCCGGAAGTTAACTCGCTTATAACTCGGTAAATACGCGTCCGAGAGAACTGGCGTCCACGACACACGGTTTCGTATGCACAGTTTACCACGAATATAACGTTTAAAATCATCTAGGAACGATAGGAAAAAAGTTTACTCTTACCGCGAACCGTCTAACCGACACGGCGCGGTACTTAGCAATTTTATCGTTCCAGCGATACCTAAGCGACTCGCCGGAAGTTAACTCGCTTATAACTCGGTAAATACGCGTCCGAGAGAACTGGCGTCACGACACACGGTTTCGATGCACAGTTTACCACGAATATAACGTTTAAAATCATCTAGGAACGATAGGAAAAAAGTTTACTCTTACCGCGAACCGTCTAACCGACACGGCGCGGTACTTAGCAATTTTATCGTTCCAGCGATACCTAAGCGACTCGCCGGAAGTTAACTCGCTTATAACTCGGTAAATACGCGTCCGAGAGAACTGGCGTCACGACACACGGTTTCGTATGCACAGTTTACCACGAATATAACGTTTAAAATCATCTAGGAACGATAGGAAAAAAGTTTACTCTTACCGCGAACCGTCTAACCGACACGGCGCGGTACTTAGCAATTTTATCGTTCCAGCGATACCTAAGCGACTCGCCGGAAGTTAACTCGGTAAATACGCGTCCGAGAGAACTGGCGTCACGACACACGGTTTCGTATGCACAGTTTACCACGAATATAACGTTTAAAATCATCTAGGAACGATAGGAAAAAAGTTTACTCTTACCGCGAACCGTCTAACCGACACGGCGCGGTACTTAGCAATTTTATCGTTCCAGCGATACCTACGCGACTCGCCGGAAGTTAACTCGGTAAATACGCGTCCGAGAGAACTGGCGTCACGACACACGGTTTCGTATGCACAGTTTACCACGAATATAACGTTTAAAATCATCTAGGAACGATAGGAAAAAAGTTTACTCTTACCGCGAACCGTCTAACCGACACGGCGCGGTACTTAGCAATTTTATCGTTCCAGCGATACCTAAGCGACTCGCCGGAAGTTAACTCGGTAAATACGCGTCCGAGAGAACTGGCGTCACGACACACGGTTTCGTATGCACAGTTTACCACGAATATAACGTTTAAAATCATCTAGGAACGATAGGAAAAAAGTTTACTCTTACCGCGAACCGTCTAACCGACACGGCGCGGTACTTAGCAATTTTATCGTTCCAGCGATACCTAAGCGACTCGCCGGAAGTTAACTCGGTAAATACGCGTCCGAGAGAACTGGCGTCACGACACACGGTTTCGTATGCACAGTTTACCACGAATATAACGTTTAAAATCATCTAGGAACGATAGGAAAAAAGTTTACTCTTACCGCGAACCGTCTAACCGACACGGCGCGGTACTTAGCAATTTTATCGTTCCAGCGATACCTAAGCGACTCGCCGGAAGTTAACTCGCTTATAACTCGGTAAATACGCGTCCGAGAGAACTGGCGTCACGACACACGGTTTCGTATGCACAGTTTACCACGAATATAACGTTTAAAATCATCTAGGAACGATAGGAAAAAAGTTTACTCTTACCGCGAACCGTCTAACCGACACGGCGCGGTACTTAGCAATTTTATCGTTCCAGCGATACCTAAGCGACTCGCCGGAAGTTAACTCGGTAAATACGCGTCCGAGAGAACTGGCGTCACGACACACGGTTTCGTATGCACAGTTTACCACGAATATAACGTTTAAAATCATCTAGGAACGATAGGAAAAAAGTTTACTCTTACCGCGAACCGTCTAACCGACA
Source organism: Lasioglossum lativentre (assembly GCA_916610255.1). NCBI lineage: Eukaryota > Metazoa > Arthropoda > Insecta > Hymenoptera > Halictidae > Lasioglossum > Lasioglossum lativentre. The sequence continues at coordinate 37,816 of CAKAJI010000907.1, forward strand.
CGGCGCGGTACTTAGCAATTTTATCGTTCCAGCGATACCTAAGCGACTCGCCGGAAGTTAACTCGCTTATAACTCGGTAAATACGCGTCCGAGAGAACTGGCGTCACGACACACGGTTTCGTATGCACAGTTTACCACGAATATAACGTTTAAAATCATCTAGGAACGATAGGAAAAAAGTTTACTCTTACCGCGAACCGTCTAACCGACACGGCGCGGTACTTAGCAATTTTATCGTTCCAGCGATACCTAAGCGACTCGCCGGAAGTTAACTCGGTAAATACGCGTCCGAGAGAACTGGCGTCACGACACACGGTTTCGTATGCACAGTTTACCACGAATATATCGTTTAAAATCATCTAGGAACGATAGGAAAAAAGTTTACTCTTACCGCGAACCGTCTAACCGACACGGCGCGGTACTTAGCAATTTTATCGTTCCAGCGATACCTAAGCGACTCGCCGGAAGTTAACTCGGTAAATACGCGTCCGAGAGAACTGGCGTCACGACACACGGTTTCGTATGCACAGTTTACCACGAATATAACGTTTAAAATCATCTAGGAACGATAGGAAAAAAGTTTACTCTTACCGCGAACCGTCTAACCGACACGGCGCGGTACTTAGCAATTTTATCGTTCCAGCGATACCTAAGCGACTCGCCGGAAGTTAACTCGCTTATAACTCGGTAAATACGCGTCCGAGAGAACTGGCGTCACGACACACGGTTTCGTATGCACAGTTTACCACGAATATAACGTTTAAAATCATCTAGGAACGATAGGAAAAAAGTTTACTCTTACCGCGAACCGTCTAACCGACACGGCGCGGTACTTAGCAATTTTATCGTTCCAGCGATACCTAAGCGACTCGCCGGAAGTTAACTCGCTTATAACTCGGTAAATACGCGTCCGAGAGAACTGGCGTCACGACACACGGTTTCGTATGCACAGTTTACCACGAATATAACGTTTAAAATCATCTAGGAACGATAGGAAAAAAGTTTACTCTTACCGCGAACCGTCTAACCGACACGGCGCGGTACTTAGCAATTTTATCGTTCCAGCGATACCTAAGCGACTCGCCGGAAGTTAACTCGGTAAATACGCGTCCGAGAGAACTGGCGTCACGACACACGGTTTCGTATGCACAGTTTACCACGAATATAACGTTTAAAATCATCTAGGAACGATAGGAAAAAAGTTTACTCTTACCGCGAACCGTCTAACCGACACGGCGCGGTACTTAGCAATTTTATCGTTCCAGCGATACCTAAGCGACTCGCCGGAAGTTAACTCGGTAAATACGCGTCCGAGAGAACTGGCGTCACGACACACGGTTTCGTATGCACAGTTTACCACGAATATAACGTTTAAAATCATCTAGGAACGATAGGAAAAAAGTTTACTCTTACCGCGAACCGTCTAACCGACACGGCGCGGTACTTAGCAATTTTATCGTTCCAGCGATACCTAAGCGACTCGCCGGAAGTTAACTCGGTAAATACGCGTCCGAGAGAACTGGCGTCACGACACACGGTTTCGTATGCACAGTTTACCACGAATATAACGTTTAAAATCATCTAGGAACGATAGGAAAAAAGTTTACTCTTACCGCGAACCGTCTAACCGACACGGCGCGGTACTTAGCAATTTTATCGTTCCAGCGATACCTAAGCGACTCGCCGGAAGTTAACTCGATTATAACTCGGTAAATACGCGTCCGAGAGAACTGGCGTCACGACACACGGTTTCGTATGCACAGTTTACCACGAATATAACGTTTAAAATCATCTAGGAACGATAGGAAAAAAGTTTACTCTTACCGCGAACCGTCTAACCGACACGGCGCGGTACTTAGCAATTTTATCGTTCCAGCGATACCTAAGCGACTCGCCGGAAGTTAACTCGGTAAATACGCGTCCGAGAGAACTGGCGTCACGACACACGGTTTCGTATGCACAGTTTACCACGAATATATCGTTTAAAATCATCTAGGAACGATAGGAAAAAAGTTTACTCTTACCGCGAACCGTCTAACCGACACGGCGCGGTACTTAGCAATTTTATCGTTCCAGCGATACCTAAGCGACTCGCCGGAAGTTAACTCGGTAAATACGCGTCCGAGAGAACTGGCGTCACGACACACGGTTTCGTATGCACAGTTTACCACGAATATAACGTTTAAAATCATCTAGGAACGATAGGAAAAAAGTTTACTCTTACCGCGAACCGTCTAACCGACACGGCGCGGTACTTAGCAATTTTATCGTTCCAGCGATACCTAAGCGACTCGCCGGAAGTTAACTCGCTTATAACTCGGTAAATACGCGTCCGAGAGAACTGGCGTCACGACACACGGTTTCGTATGCACAGTTTACCACGAATATAACGTTTAAAATCATCTAGGAACGATAGGAAAAAAGTTTACTCTTACCGCGAACCGTCTAACCGACACGGCGCGGTACTTAGCAATATTATCGTTCCAGCGATACCTAAGCGACTCGCCGGAAGTTAACTCGGTAAATACGCGTCCGAGAGAACTGGCGTCACGACACACGGTTTCGTATGCACAGTTTACCACGAATATAACGTTTAAAATCATCTAGGAACGATAGGAAAAAAGTTTACTCTTACCGCGAACCGTCTAACCGACACGGCGCGGTACTTAGCAATTTTATCGTTCCAGCGATACCTAAGCGACTCGCCGGAAGTTAACTCGGTAAATACGCGTCCGAGAGAACTGGCGTCACGACACACGGTTTCGTATGCACAGTTTACCACGAATATATCGTTTAAAATCATCTAGGAACGATAGGAAAAAAGTTTACTCTTACCGCGAACCGTCTAACCGACACGGCGCGGTACTTAGCAATTTTATCGTTCCAGCGATACCTAAGCGACTCGCCGGAAGTTAACTCGGTAAATACGCGTCCGAGAGAACTGGCGTCACGACACACGGTTTCGTATGCACAGTTTACCACGAATATAACGTTTAAAATCATCTAGGAACGATAGGAAAAAAGTTTACTCTTACCGCGAACCGTCTAACCGACACGGCGCGGTACTTAGCAATTTTATCGTTCCAGCGATACCTAAGCGACTCGCCGGAAGTTAACTCGGTAAATACGCGTCCGAGAGAACTGGCGTCACGACACACGGTTTCGTATGCACAGTTTACCACGAATATAACGTTTAAAATCATCTAGGAACGATAGGAAAAAAGTTTACTCTTACCGCGAACCGTCTAACCGACACGGCGCGGTACTTAGCAATTTTATCGTTCCAGCGATACCTAAGCGACTCGCCGGAAGTTAACTCGGTAAATACGCGTCCGAGAGAACTGGCGTCACGACACACGGTTTCGTATGCACAGTTTACCACGAATATAACGTTTAAAATCATCTAGGAACGATAGGAAAAAAGTTTACTCTTACCGCGAACCGTCTAACCGACACGGCGCGGTACTTAGCAATTTTATCGTTCCAGCGATACGAAAGCGACTCGCCGGAAGTTAACTCGGTAAATACGCGTCCGAGAGAACTGGCGTCACGACACACGGTTTCGTATGCACAGTTTACCACGAATATAACGTTTAAAATCATCTAGGAACGATAGGAAAAAAGTTTACTCTTACCGCGAACCGTCTAACCGACACGGCGCGGTACTTAGCAATTTTATCGTTCCAGCGATACCTAAGCGACTCGCCGGAAGTTAACTCGCTTATAACTCGGTAAATACGCGTCCGAGAGAACTGGCGTCACGACACACGGTTTCGTATGCACAGTTTACCACGAATATAACGTTTAAAATCATCTAGGAACGATAGGAAAAAAGTTTACTCTTACCGCGAACCGTCTAACCGACACGGCGCGGTACTTAGCAATTTTATCGTTCCAGCGATACCTAAGCGACTCGCCGGAAGTTAACTCGCTTATAACTCGGTAAATACGCGTCCGAGAGAACTGGCGTCACGACACACGGTTTCGTATGCACAGTTTACCACGAATATAACGTTTAAAATCATCTAGGAACGATAGGAAAAAAGTTTACTCTTACCGCGAACCGTCTAACCGACACGGCGCGGTACTTAGCAATTTTATCGTTCCAGCGATACCTAAGCGACTCGCCGGAAGTTAACTCGCTTATAACTCGGTAAATACGCGTCCGAGAGAACTGGCGTCACGACACACGGTTTCGTATGCACAGTTTACCACGAATATAACGTTTAAAATCATCTAGGAACGATAGGAAAAAAGTTTACTCTTACCGCGAACCGTCTAACCGACACGGCGCGGTACTTAGCAATTTTATCGTTCCAGCGATACCTAAGCGACTCGCCGGAAGTTAACTCGCTTATAACTCGGTAAATACGCGTCCGAGAGAACAGGCGTCACGACACACGGTTTCGTATGCACAGTTTACCACGAATATAACGTTTAAAATCATCTAGGAACGATAGGAAAAATGTTTACTCTTACCGCGAACCGTCTAACCGACACGGCGCGGTACTTAGCAATTTTATCGTTCCAGCGATACCTAAGCGACTCGCCGGAAGTTAACTCGGTAAATACGCGTCCGAGAGAACTGGCGTCACGACACACGGTTTCGTATGCACAGTTTACCACGAATATATCGTTTATAATCATCTAGGAACGATAGGAAAAAAGTTTACTCTTACCGCGAACCGTCTAACCGACACGGCGCGGTACTTAGCAATTTTATCGTTCCAGCGATACCTAAGCGACTCGCCGGAAGTTAACTCGGTAAATACGCGTCCGAGAGAACTGGCGTCACGACACACGGTTTCGTATGCACAGTTTACCACGAATATAACGTTTAAAATCATCTAGGAACGATAGGAAAAAAGTTTACTCTTACCGCGAACCGTCTAACCGACACGGCGCGGTACTTAGCAATTTTATCGTTCCAGCGATACCTAAGCGACTCGCCGGAAGTTAACTCGGTAAATACGCGTCCGAGAGAACTGGCGTCACGACACACGGTTTCGTATGCACAGTTTACCACGAATATAACGTTTAAAATCATCTAGGAACGATAGGAAAAAAGTTTACTCTTACCGCGAACCGTCTAACCGACACGGCGCGGTACTTAGCAATTTTATCGTTCCAGCGATACCTAAGCGACTCGCCGGAAGTTAACTCGGTAAATACGCGTCCGAGAGAACTGGCGTCACGACACACGGTTTCGTATGCACAGTTTACCACGAATATAACGTTTAAAATCATCTAGGAACGATAGGAAAAAAGTTTACTCTTACCGCGAACCGTCTAACCGACACGGCGCGGTACTTAGCAATTTTATCGTTCCAGCGATACCTAAGCGACTCGCCGGACTTTACCTCGCTTATAACTCGGTAAATACGCGTCCGAGAGAACTGGCGTCACGACACACGGTTTCGTATGCACAGTTTACCACGAATATAACGTTTAAAATCATCTAGGAACGATAGGAAAAAAGTTTACTCTTACCGCGAACCGTCTAACCGACACGGCGCGGTACTTAGCAATTTTATCGTTCCAGCGATACCTAAGCGACTCGCCGGAAGTTAACTCGGTAAATACGCGTCCGAGAGAACTGGCGTCACGACACACGGTTTCGTATGCACAGTTTACCACGAATATAACGTTTAAAATCATCTAGGAACGATAGGAAAAAAGTTTACTCTTACCGCGAACCGTCTAACCGACACGGCGCGGTACTTAGCAATTTTATCGTTCCAGCGATACCTAAGCGACTCGCCGGAAGTTAACTCGCTTATAACTCGGTAAATACGCGTCCGAGAGAACTGGCGTCACGACACACGGTTTCGTATGCACAGTTTACCACGAATATAACGTTTAAAATCATCTAGGAACGATAGGAAAAAAGTTTACTCTTACCGCGAACCGTCTAACCGACACGGCGCGGTACTTAGCAATTTTATCGTTCCAGCGATACCTAAGCGACTCGCCGGAAGTTAACTCGGTAAATACGCGTCCGAGAGAACTGGCGTCACGACACACGGTTTCGTATGCACAGTTTACCACGAATATAACGTTTAAAATCATCTAGGAACGATAGGAAAAAAGTTTACTCTTACCGCGAACCGTCTAACCGACACGGCGCGGTACTTAGCAATTTTATCGTTCCAGCGATACCTAAGCGACTCGCCGGAAGTTAACTCGCTTATAACTCGGTAAATACGCGTCCGAGAGAACTGGCGTCACGACACACGGTTTCGTATGCACAGTTTACCACGAATATAACGTTTAAAATCATCTAGGAACGATAGGAAAAAAGTTTACTCTTACCGCGAACCGTCTAACCGACACGGCGCGGTACTTAGCAATTTTATCGTTCCAGCGATACCTAAGCGACTCGCCGGAAGTTAACTCGCTTATAACTCGGTAAATACGCGTCCGAGAGAACTGGCGTCACGACACACGGTTTCGTATGCACAGTTTACCACGAATATAACGTTTAAAATCATCTAGGAACGATAGGAAAAAAGTTTACTCTTACCGCGAACCGTCTAACCGACACGGCGCGGTACTTAGCAATTTTATCGTTCCAGCGATACCTAAGCGACTCGCCGGAAGTTAACTCGGTAAATACGCGTCCGAGAGAACTGGCGTCACGACACACGGTTTCGTATGCACAGTTTACCACGAATATAACGTTTAAAATCATCTAGGAACGATAGGAAAAAAGTTTACTCTTACCGCGAACCGTCTAACCGACACGGCGCGGTACTTAGCAATTTTATCGTTCAAGTTAACTCGGTAAATACGCGTCCGAGAGAACTGGCGTCACGACACACGGTTTCGTATGCACAGTTTACCACGAATATAACGTTTAAAATCATCTAGGAACGATAGGAAAAAAGTTTACTCTTACCGCGAACCGTCTAACCGACACGGCGCGGTACTTAGCAATTTTATCGTTCCAGCGATACCTAAGCGACTCGCCGGAAGTTAACTCGGTAAATACGCGTCCGAGAGAACTGGCGTCACGACACACGGTTTCGTATGCACAGTTTACCACGAATATAACGTTTAAAATCATCTAGGAACGATAGGAAAAAAGTTTACTCTTACCGCGAACCGTCTAACCGACACGGCGCGGTACTTAGCAATTTTATCGTTCCAGCGATACCTAAGCGACTCGCCGGAAGTTAACTCGGTAAATACGCGTCCGAGAGAACTGGCGTCACGACACACGGTTTCGTATGCACAGTTTACCACGAATATAACGTTTAAAATCATCTAGGAACGATAGGAAAAAAGTTTACTCTTACCGCGAACCGTCTAACCGACACGGCGCGGTACTTAGCAATTTTATCGTTCCAGCGATACCTAAGCGACTCGCCGGAAGTTAACTCGGTAAATACGCGTCCGAGAGAACTGGCGTCACGACACACGGTTTCGTATGCACAGTTTACCACGAATATAACGTTTAAAATCATCTAGGAACGATAGGAAAAAAGTTTACTCTTACCGCGAACCGTCTAACCGACACGGCGCGGTACTTAGCAATTTTATCGTTCCAGCGATACCTAAGCGACTCGCCGGAAGTTAACTCGGTAAATACGCGTCCGAGAGAACTGGCGTCACGACACACGGTTTCGTATGCACAGTTTACCACGAATATAACGTTTAAAATCATCTAGGAACGATAGGAAAAAAGTTTACTCTTACCGCGAACCGTCTAACCGACACGGCGCGGTACTTAGCAATTTTATCGTTCCAGCGATACCTAAGCGACTCGCCGGAAGTTAACTCGGTAAATACGCGTCCGAGAGAACTGGCGTCACGACACACGGTTTCGTATGCACAGTTTACCACGAATATAACGTTTAAAATCATCTAGGAACGATAGGAAAAAAGTTTACTCTTACCGCGAACCGTCTAACCGACACGGCGCGGTACTTAGCAATTTTATCGTTCCAGCGATACCTAAGCGACTCGCCGGAAGTTAACTCGGTAAATACGCGTCCGAGAGAACTGGCGTCACGACACACGGTTTCGTATGCACAGTTTACCACGAATATAACGTTTAAAATCATCTAGGAACGATAGGAAAAAAGTTTACTCTTACCGCGAACCGTCTAACCGACACGGCGCGGTACTTAGCAATTTTATCGTTCCAGCGATACCTAAGCGACTCGCCGGAAGTTAACTCGGTAAATACGCGTCCGAGAGAACTGGCGTCACGACACACGGTTTCGTATGCACAGTTTACCACGAATATAACGTTTAAAATCATCTAGGAACGATAGGAAAAAAGTTTACTCTTACCGCGAACCGTCTAACCGACACGGCGCGGTACTTAGCAATTTTATCGTTCCAGCGATACCTAAGCGACTCGCCGGAAGTTAACTCGGTAAATACGCGCCCGAGAGAACTGGCGTCACGACACACGGTTTCGTATGCACAGTTTACCACGAATATAACGTTTAAAATCATCTAGGAACGATAGGAAAAAAGTTTACTCTTACCGCGAACCGTCTAACCGACACGGCGCGGTACTTAGCAATTTTATCGTTCCAGCGATACCTAAGCGACTCGCCGGAAGTTAACTCGGTAAATACGCGTCCGAGAGAACTGGCGTCACGACACACGGTTTCGTATGCACAGTTTACCACGAATATAACGTTTAAAATCATCTAGGAACGATAGGAAAAAAGTTTACTCTTACCGCGAACCGTCTAACCGACACGGCGCGGTACTTAGCAATTTTATCGTTCCAGCGATACCTAAGCGACTCGCCGGAAGTTAACTCGGTAAATACGCGTCCGAGAGAACTGGCGTCACGACACACGGTTTCGTATGCACAGTTTACCACGAATATAACGTTTAAAATCATCTAGGAACGATAGGAAAAAAGTTTACTCTTACCGCGAACCGTCTAACCGACACGGCGCGGTACTTAGCAATTTTATCGTTCCAGCGATACCTAAGCGACTCGCCGGAAGTTAACTCGGTAAATACGCGTCCGAGAGAACTGGCGTCACGACACACGGTTTCGTATGCACAGTTTACCACGAATATAACGTTTAAAATCATCTAGGAACGATAGGAAAAAAGTTTACTCTTACCGCGAACCGTCTAACCGACACGGCGCGGTACTTAGCAATTTTATCGTTCCAGCGATACCTAAGCGACTCGCCGGAAGTTAACTCGGTAAATACGCGTCCGAGAGAACTGGCGTCACGACACACGGTTTCGTATGCACAGTTTACCACGAATATAACGTTTAAAATCATCTAGGAACGATAGGAAAAAAGTTTACTCTTACCGCGAACCGTCTAACCGACACGGCGCGGTACTTAGCAATTTTATCGTTCCAGCGATACCTAAGCGACTCGCCGGAAGTTAACTCGGTAAATACGCGTCCGAGAGAACTGGCGTCACGACACACGGTTTCGTATGCACAGTTTACCACGAATATAACGTTTAAAATCATCTAGGAACGATAGGAAAAAAGTTTACTCTTACCGCGAACCGTCTAACCGACACGGCGCGGTACTTAGCAATTTTATCGTTCCAGCGATACCTAAGCGACTCGCCGGAAGTTAACTCGGTAAATACGCGTCCGAGAGAACTGGCGTCACGACACACGGTTTCGTATGCACAGTTTACCACGAATATAACGTTTAAAATCATCTAGGAACGATAGGAAAAAAGTTTACTCTTACCGCGAACCGTCTAACCGACACGGCGCGGTACTTAGCAATTTTATCGTTCCAGCGATACCTAAGCGACTCGCCGGAAGTTAACTCGGTAAATACGCGTCCGAGAGAACTGGCGTCACGACACACGGTTTCGTATGCACAGTTTACCACGAATATAACGTTTAAAATCATCTAGGAACGATAGGAAAAAAGTTTACTCTTACCGCGAACCGTCTAACCGACACGGCGCGGTACTTAGCAATTTTATCGTTCCAGCGATACCTAAGCGACTCGCCGGAAGTTAACTCGGTAAATACGCGTCCGAGAGAACTGGCGTCACGACACACGGTTTCGTATGCACAGTTTACCACGAATATAACGTTTAAAATCATCTAGGAACGATAGGAAAAAAGTTTACTCTTACCGCGAACCGTCTAACCGACACGGCGCGGTACTTAGCAATTTTATCGTTCCAGCGATACCTAAGCGACTCGCCGGAAGTTAACTCGGTAAATACGCGTCCGAGAGAACTGGCGTCACGACACACGGTTTCGTATGCACAGTTTACCACGAATATAACGTTTAAAATCATCTAGGAACGATAGGAAAAAAGTTTACTCTTACCGCGAACCGTCTAACCGACACGGCGCGGTACTTAGCAATTTTATCACCACGAATATAACGTTTAAAATCATCTAGGAACGATAGGAAAAAAGTTTACTCTTACCGCGAACCGTCTAACCGACACGGCGCGGTACTTAGCAATTTTATCGTTCCAGCGATACCTAAGCGACTCGCCGGAAGTTAACTCGCTTATAACTCGGTAAATACGCGTCCGAGAGAACTGGCGTCACGACACACGGTTTCGTATGCACAGTTTACCACGAATATAACGTTTAAAATCATCTAGGAACGATAGGAAAAAAGTTTACTCTTACCGCGAACCGTCTAACCGACACGGCGCGGTACTTAGCAATTTTATCGTTCCAGCGATACCTAAGCGACTCGCCGGAAGTTAACTCGGTAAATACGCGTCCGAGAGAACTGGCGTCACGACACACGGTTTCGTATGCACAGTTTACCACGAATATAACGTTTAAAATCATCTAGGAACGATAGGAAAAAAGTTTACTCTTACCGCGAACCGTCTAACCGACACGGCGCGGTACTTAGCAATTTTATCGTTCCAGCGATACCTAAGCGACTCGCCGGAAGTTAACTCGGTAAATACGCGTCCGAGAGAACTGGCGTCACGACACACGGTTTCGTATGCACAGTTTACCACGAATATAACGTTTAAAATCATCTAGGAACGATAGGAAAAAAGTTTACTCTTACCGCGAACCGTCTAACCGACACGGCGCGGTACTTAGCAATTTTATCGTTCCAGCGATACCTAAGCGACTCGCCGGAAGTTAACTCGGTAAATACGCGTCCGAGAGAACTGGCGTCACGACACACGGTTTCGTATGCACAGTTTACCACGAATATAACGTTTAAAATCATCTAGGAACGATAGGAAAAAAGTTTACTCTTACCGCGAACCGTCTAACCGACACGGCGCGGTACTTAGCAATTTTATCGTTCCAGCGATACCTAAGCGACTCGCCGGAAGTTAACTCGGTAAATACGCGTCCGAGAGAACTGGCGTCACGACACACGGTTTCGTATGCACAGTTTACCACGAATATAACGTTTAAAATCATCTAGGAACGATAGGAAAAAAGTTTACTCTTACCGCGAACCGTCTAACCGACACGGCGCGGTACTTAGCAATTTTATCGTTCCAGCGATACCTAAGCGACTCGCCGGAAGTTAACTCGGTAAATACGCGTCCGAGAGAACTGGCGTCACGACACACGGTTTCGTATGCACAGTTTACCACGAATATAACGTTTAAAATCATCTAGGAACGATAGGAAAAAAGTTTACTCTTACCGCGAACCGTCTAACCGACACGGCGCGGTACTTAGCAATTTTATCGTTCCAGCGATACCTAAGCGACTCGCCGGAAGTTAACTCGGTAAATACGCGTCCGAGAGAACTGGCGTCACGACACACGGTTTCGTATGCACAGTTTACCACGAATATAACGTTTAAAATCATCTAGGAACGATAGGAAAAAAGTTTACTCTTACCGCGAACCGTCTAACCGACACGGCGCGGTACTTAGCAATTTTATCGTTCCAGCGATACCTAAGCGACTCGCCGGAAGTTAACTCGGTAAATACGCGTCCGAGAGAACTGGCGTCACGACACACGGTTTCGTATGCACAGTTTACCACGAATATAACGTTTAAAATCATCTAGGAACGATAGGAAAAAAGTTTACTCTTACCGCGAACCGTCTAACCGACACGGCGCGGTACTTAGCAATTTTATCGTTCCAGCGATACCTAAGCGACTCGCCGGAAGTTAACTCGGTAAATACGCGTCCGAGAGAACTGGCGTCACGACACACGGTTTCGTATGCACAGTTTACCACGAATATAACGTTTAAAATCATCTAGGAACGATAGGAAAAAAGTTTACTCTTACCGCGAACCGTCTAACCGACACGGCGCGGTACTTAGCAATTTTATCGTTCCAGCGATACCTAAGCGACTCGCCGGAAGTTAACTCGGTAAATACGCGTCCGAGAGAACTGGCGTCACGACACACGGTTTCGTATGCACAGTTTACCACGAATATAACGTTTAAAATCATCTAGGAACGATAGGAAAAAAGTTTACTCTTACCGCGAACCGTCTAACCGACACGGCGCGGTACTTAGCAATTTTATCGTTCCAGCGATACCTAAGCGACTCGCCGGAAGTTAACTCGGTAAATACGCGTCCGAGAGAACTGGCGTCACGACACACGGTTTCGTATGCACAGTTTACCACGAATATAACGTTTAAAATCATCTAGGAACGATAGGAAAAAAGTTTACTCTTACCGCGAACCGTCTAACCGACACGGCGCGGTACTTAGCAATTTTATCGTTCCAGCGATACCTAAGCGACTCGCCGGAAGTTAACTCGGTAAATACGCGTCCGAGAGAACTGGCGTCACGACACACGGTTTCGTATGCACAGTTTACCACGAATATAACGTTTAAAATCATCTAGGAACGATAGGAAAAAAGTTTACTCTTACCGCGAACCGTCTAACCGACACGGCGCGGTACTTAGCAATTTTATCGTTCCAGCGATACCTAAGCGACTCGCCGGAAGTTAACTCGGTAAATACGCGTCCGAGAGAACTGGCGTCACGACACACGGTTTCGTATGCACAGTTTACCACGAATATAACGTTTAAAATCATCTAGGAACGATAGGAAAAAAGTTTACTCTTACCGCGAACCGTCTAACCGACACGGCGCGGTACTTAGCAATTTTATCGTTCCAGCGATACCTAAGCGACTCGCCGGAAGTTAACTCGGTAAATACGCGTCCGAGAGAACTGGCGTCACGACACACGGTTTCGTATGCACAGTTTACCACGAATATAACGTTTAAAATCATCTAGGAACGATAGGAAAAAAGTTTACTCTTACCGCGAACCGTCTAACCGACACGGCGCGGTACTTAGCAATTTTATCGTTCCAGCGATACCTAAGCGACTCGCCGGAAGTTAACTCGGTAAATACGCGTCCGAGAGAACTGGCGTCACGACACACGGTTTCGTATGCACAGTTTACCACGAATATAACGTTTAAAATCATCTAGGAACGATAGGAAAAAAGTTTACTCTTACCGCGAACCGTCTAACCGACACGGCGCGGTACTTAGCAATTTTATCGTTCCAGCGATACCTAAGCGACTCGCCGGAAGTTAACTCGGTAAATACGCGTCCGAGAGAACTGGCGTCACGACACACGGTTTCGTATGCACAGTTTACCACGAATATAACGTTTAAAATCATCTAGGAACGATAGGAAAAAAGTTTACTCTTACCGCGAACCGTCTAACCGACACGGCGCGGTACTTAGCAATTTTATCGTTCCAGCGATACCTAAGCGACTCGCCGGAAGTTAACTCGGTAAATACGCGTCCGAGAGAACTGGCGTCACGACACACGGTTTCGTATGCACAGTTTACCACGAATATAACGTTTAAAATCATCTAGGAACGATAGGAAAAAAGTTTACTCTTACCGCGAACCGTCTAACCGACACGGCGCGGTACTTAGCATTTTTATCGTTCCAGCGATACCTAAGCGACTCGCCGGAAGTTAACTCGCTTATAACTCGGTAAATACGCGTCCGAGAGAACTGGCGTCACGACACACGGTTTCGTATGCACAGTTTACCACGAATATAACGTTTAAAATCATCTAGGAACGATAGGAAAAAAGTTTACTCTTACCGCGAACCGTCTAACCGACACGGCGCGGTACTTAGCAATTTTATCGTTCCAGCGATACCTAAGCGACTCGCCGGAAGTTAACTCGCTTATAACTCGGTAAATACGCGTCCGAGAGAACTGGCGTCACGACACACGGTTTCGTATGCACAGTTTACCACGAATATAACGTTTAAAATCATCTAGGAACGATAGGAAAAAAGTTTACTCTTACCGCGAACCGTCTAACCGACACGGCGCGGTACTTAGCAATTTTATCGTTCCAGCGATACCTAAGCGACTCGCCGGAAGTTAACTCGGTAAATACGCGTCCGAGAGAACTGGCGTCACGACACACGGTTTCGTATGCACAGTTTACCACGAATATATCGTTTAAAATCATCTAGGAACGATAGGAAAAAAGTTTACTCTTACCGCGAACCGTCTAACCGACACGGCGCGGTACTTAGCAATTTTATCGTTCCAGCGATACCTAAGCGACTCGCCGGAAGTTAACTCGGTAAATACGCGTCCGAGAGAACTGGCGTCACGACACACGGTTTCGTATGCACAGTTTACCACGAATATAACGTTTAAAATCATCTAGGAACGATAGGAAAAAAGTTTACTCTTACCGCGAACCGTCTAACCGACACGGCGCGGTACTTAGCAATTTTATCGTTCCAGCGATACCTAAGCGACTCGCCGGAAGTTAACTCGCTTATAACTCGGTAAATACGCGTCCGAGAGAACTGGCGTCACGACACACGGTTTCGTATGCACAGTTTACCACGAATATAACGTTTAAAATCATCTAGGAACGATAGGAAAAAAGTTTACTCTTACCGCGAACCGTCTAACCGACACGGCGCGGTACTTAGCAATTTTATCGTTCCAGCGATACCTAAGCGACTCGCCGGAAGTTAACTCGGTAAATACGCGTCCGAGAGAACTGGCGTCACGACACACGGTTTCGTATGCACAGTTTACCACGAATATAACGTTTAAAATCATCTAGGAACGATAGGAAAAAAGTTTACTCTTACCGCGAACCGTCTAACCGACACGGCGCGGTACTTAGCAATTTTATCGTTCCAGCGATACCTAAGCGACTCGCCGGAAGTTAACTCGGTAAATACGCGTCCGAGAGAACTGGCGTCACGACACACGGTTTCGTATGCACAGTTTACCACGAATATAACGTTTAAAATCATCTAGGAACGATAGGAAAAAAGTTTACTCTTACCGCGAACCGTCTAACCGACACGGCGCGGTACTTAGCAATTTTATCGTTCCAGCGATACCTAAGCGACTCGCCGGAAGTTAACTCGCTTATAACTCGGTAAATACGCGTCCGAGAGAACTGGCGTCACGACACACGGTTTCGTATGCACAGTTTACCACGAATATAACGTTTAAAATCATCTAGGAACGATAGGAAAAAAGTTTACTCTTACCGCGAACCGTCTAACCGACACGGCGCGGTACTTAGCAATTTTATCGTTCCAGCGATACCTAAGCGACTCGCCGGAAGTTAACTCGGTAAATACGCGTCCGAGAGAACTGGCGTCACGACACACGGTTTCGTATGCACAGTTTACCACGAATATAACGTTTAAAATCATCTAGGAACGATAGGAAAAAAGTTTACTCTTACCGCGAACCGTCTAACCGACACGGCGCGGTACTTAGCAATTTTATCGTTCCAGCGATACCTAAGCGACTCGCCGGAAGTTAACTCGCTTATAACTCGGTAAATACGCGTCCGAGAGAACTGGCGTCACGACACACGGTTTCGTATGCACAGTTTACCACGAATATAACGTTTAAAATCATCTAGGAACGATAGGAAAAAAGTTTACTCTTACCGCGAACCGTCTAACCGACACGGCGCGGTACTTAGCAATTTTATCGTTCCAGCGATACCTAAGCGACTCGCCGGAAGTTAACTCGGTAAATACGCGTCCGAGAGAACTGGCGTCACGACACACGGTTTCGTATGCACAGTTTACCACGAATATAACGTTTAAAATCATCTAGGAACGATAGGAAAAAAGTTTACTCTTACCGCGAACCGTCTAACCGACACGGCGCGGTACTTAGCAATTTTATCGTTCCAGCGATACCTAAGCGACTCGCCGGAAGTTAACTCGGTAAATACGCGTCCGAGAGAACTGGCGTCACGACACACGGTTTCGTATGCACAGTTTACCACGAATATAACGTTTAAAATCATCTAGGAACGATAGGAAAAAAGTTTACTCTTACCGCGAACCGTCTAACCGACACGGCGCGGTACTTAGCAATTTTATCGTTCCAGCGATACCTAAGCGACTCGCCGGAAGTTAACTCGGTAAATACGCGTCCGAGAGAACTGGCGTCACGACACACGGTTTCGTATGCACAGTTTACCACGAATATAACGTTTAAAATCATCTAGGAACGATAGGAAAAAAGTTTACTCTTACCGCGAACCGTCTAACCGACACGGCGCGGTACTTAGCAATTTTATCGTTCCAGCGATACCTAAGCGACTCGCCGGAAGTTAACTCGCTTATAACTCGGTAAATACGCGTCCGAGAGAACTGGCGTCACGACACACGGTTTCGTATGCACAGTTTACCACGAATATAACGTTTAAAATCATCTAGGAACGATAGGAAAAAAGTTTACTCTTACCGCGAACCGTCTAACCGACACGGCGCGGTACTTAGCAATTTTATCGTTCCAGCGATACCTACGCGACTCGCCGGAAGTTAACTCGGTAAATACGCGTCCGAGAGAACTGGCGTCACGACACACGGTTTCGTATGCACAGTTTACCACGAATATAACGTTTAAAATCATCTAGGAACGATAGGAAAAAAGTTTACTCTTACCGCGAACCGTCTAACCGACACGGCGCGGTACTTAGCAATTTTATCGTTCCAGCGATACCTAAGCGACTCGCCGGAAGTTAACTCGGTAAATACGCGTCCGAGAGAACTGGCGTCACGACACACGGTTTCGTATGCACAGTTTACCACGAATATAACGTTTAAAATCATCTAGGAACGATAGGAAAAAAGTTTACTCTTACCGCGAACCGTCTAACCGCCACGGCGCGGTACTTAGCAATTTTATCGTTCCAGCGATACCTAAGCGACTCGCCGGAAGTTATCTCGCTTATAACTCGGTAAATACGCGTCCGAGAGAACTGGCGTCACGACACACGGTTTCGTATGCACAGTTTACCACGAATATAACGTTTAAAATCATCTAGGAACGATAGGAAAAAAGTTTACTCTTACCGCGAACCGTCTAACCGACACGGCGCGGTACTTAGCAATTTTATCGTTCCAGCGATACCTAAGCGACTCGCCGGAAGTTAACTCGGTAAATACGCGTCCGAGAGAACTGGCGTCACGACACACGGTTTCGTATGCACAGTTTACCACGAATATAACGTTTAAAATCATCTAGGAACGATAGGAAAAAAGTTTACTCTTACCGCGAACCGTCTAACCGACACGGCGCGGTACTTAGCAATTTTATCGTTCCAGCGATACCTAAGCGACTCGCCGGAAGTTAACTCGGTAAATACGCGTCCGAGAGAACTGGCGTCACGACACACGGTTTCGTATGCACAGTTTACCACGAATATAACGTTTAAAATCATCTAGGAACGATAGGAAAAAAGTTTACTCTTACCGCGAACCGTCTAACCGACACGGCGCGGTACTTAGCAATTTTATCGTTCCAGCGATACATAAGCGACTCGCCGGAAGTTAACTCGCTTATAACTCGGTAAATACGCGTCCGAGAGAACTGGCGTCACGACACACGGTTTCGTATGCACAGTTTACCACGAATATAACGTTTAAAATCATCTAGGAACGATAGGAAAAAAGTTTACTCTTACCGCGAACCGTCTAACCGACACGGCGCGGTACTTAGCAATTTTATCGATCCAGCGATACCTAAGCGACTCGCCGGAAGTTAACTCGGTAAATACGCGTCCGAGAGAACTGGCGTCACGACACACGGTTTCGTATGCACAGTTTACCACGAATATAACGTTTAAAATCATCTAGGAACGATAGGAAAAAAGTTTACTCTTACCGCGAACCGTCTAACCGACACGGCGCGGTACTTAGCAATTTTATCGTTCCAGCGATACCTAAGCGACTCGCCGGAAGTTAACTCGCTTATAACTCGGTAAATACGCGTCCGAGAGAACTGGCGTCACGACACACGGTTTCGTATGCACAGTTTACCACGAATATAACGTTTAAAATCATCTAGGAACGATAGGAAAAAAGTTTACTCTTACCGCGAACCGTCTAACCGACACGGCGCGGTACTTAGCAATTTTATCGTTCCAGCGATACCTAAGCGACTCGCCGGAAGTTAACTCGGTAAATACGCGTCCGAGAGAACTGGCGTCACGACACACGGTTTCGTATGCACAGTTTACCACGAATATAACGTTTAAAATCATCTAGGAACGATAGGAAAAAAGTTTACTCTTACCGCGAACCGTCTAACCGACACGGCGCGGTACTTAGCAATTTTATCGTTCCAGCGATACCTAAGCGACTCGCCGGAAGTTAACTCGGTAAATACGCGTCCGAGAGAACTGGCGTCACGACACACGGTTTCGTATGCACAGTTTACCACGAATATAACGTTTAAAATCATCTAGGAACGATAGGAAAAAAGTTTACTCTTACCGGTGGGACTTCGAGCAACGAAGTAGTACGCTATCGACCATTATTTTCAATTATTTCGGTAAATACGCATTGTAGCGCTTTGTAACTTTATATTCATTGTTAATATGTTTTATATTACAATGATCTAACATTTAAAATCGCCTGGAATCGATACAGAAAAAGTTTACTCTTGCCGTTGGAACTTAAAAAAATTTTTGAGTCCGAGAAAGTATATGAAAAGTTGAATGTTTTGTGTTAAATATCCTAGAAATACAAAAATTTATTGTATTTTACGAAATAAATTTTCACAGTTTTTTCGCTCTAAGTCCCAACAGCCCCGCCGGTTGGGCTGTTGCCGCGACGGTTTACCGCCATAAGCGCGCGTGCTATTGACCGCGCGGCGCCGGCGTCCCGGCCGGCCGTTCGGTATCTATAAGAGAGTCGACCGTTCGGTCGCTTCGATCGGTTCAGCGTGCGCTTGGGGCTATTCTACGATCTCGGTCGAGAAGCAGCTCTCACGGCGCCTCGAGACTTCGGTCTTGACTGTTTCGTATCGAATATTTTCTCTACACAGCATAGCCACGGGTCGGTGTCCTAGACCGAATGGCCCTTATGTGGCGAGCATCCTTCGGATGTTGGCGACTTGTATTCACTTTTGTGTATACTCGTACTAACTGAGCATCATCTCTTCATTCCGAGCGTTGCAGCATTGGATAAAAAAGAGGGTTATATTAAAGAAAACAAAAATGTCTAAAAATGACAAAATAAAATAAATATATTAAAATAGAACAAACCAAAATTGTTTGTGAAACATATATAAGAGAAAAAGAAAGAACATCATATTAAATGTGGTATTGCACATTTCGTTTATGCCTAGCGCGAGCAGACGGGCATTGGGAAACGCCGTCCAGCATATTATGGTGCTTATGCGTTACCTATGTTACTGAGCTATACACGCTTCCACGTTTGTGCAAACCTTAATATGATGAAAAACG
>CAKAJI010000907.1:60000-62500 GCA_916610255.1 Lasioglossum lativentre
TAAATAATATGTACGCACTCTTTCGACAATGGGATGAAATATTGAGAGAATGACACACATAACAACGGTGCTTGCGTGAAGGTGAAAAAAGCATCGTATCGTTTACTTGTATTGGGGAGTGAGTGGGAAGAGCTGTACTTCGGGTCTTCGGGAATCGTCAACATTATCGACGTTCGCATTTGCAAACTCGAGCGATCGGTACGTACGATTTTCCGTCGGACGCTGAATGTTATAGTGTTCAACCCACGAATATAGAAATACCCGTCGTTTACGAATCACGATGTTCTCACCCGCCACCGAGAGAGTGGTCGTTCTCTTTGAAAAATACCTCGTATCAAAGAGTGGGCTCATGATTACATATATATAATATATATAATACGCCTTTGGTGTCTCTGCGTGTGTAGGCTCTCGACAATTATATATGGACATATATTACGGTCGCAAGAACATGGGATGTAAGCGTCGATTCGAATTCACATATCGCGCGCTTCCTCGGTCTTCGCCTGTAATGTCCGAAAAAATGTCCGTTGGAAACGGTGTCCCGAAAAGGACAAATAAAATCAGGGTAGCCTGTGGAAAACGCGCGGTGGGACGTGTTGTGTCCGTTCACGAACATCGAGAGATAGAGAGACGAGAGGACCGGCTGTGAAGCTCGCTTTTAAAGCTGCGTGAGTCTGACACCCTACTCTGTGTATGTACACACGAGCTTGGGACGAATGACCGCTGCCAGAGCCGGCTGAGAGTCCCGCTCTCTATTTATCGAGTTCGCGTATAACCAAGAGCACAAAACGTGTCGCCGCACGCGTTGTTCGTTGAAGAACGGTGTAATATATTCGAGAGGACCGGCTGTGAAGCTCCTCGCTTGTTAAGGCTATGTGTTGCGATTCTGACACCCTACTCTCTGTGGGGCGATAATACTGTGCACAAGAGTTGGGACGAACGATCGCGCACGGCCAGAGTGAGAGAGCCGGCTGTGAAGTCCGCTAACATCGAATTCACATTTCCAATAAAAAGGAGGAGGGAAGTGTTCTGGATCCAGTATATCGGGTTGTCTATGATCCCCGTCGTTTTCAGAATTCCCCTCCGCGTTTTCCATTTTAAAGGTTTTTCAATGTACTGTTCGCCCGGCCGTGTCAGGTACGTGCTGTCTCCGCGCGTGCGTACTCTGCGCGGTTTCCGTTTCCACGGACGACTGTGTCGTCCTTAAAAACGACGCCTGAATCTCCTTCGCGCGCTGGTTGGAGTTTTCAGGTATCGGCGTTCTTACGAACCGCAGAACAAAGAGACAAAATATACATATATTGATTACAAATCAAAATTATACGATTACCCTGAACGGTGGATCACTTGGCTCGTGGGTCGATGAAGAACGCAGCTAATTGCGCGTCAACGTGTGAACTGCAGGACACATGAACATCGACATTTCGAACGCACATTGCGGTCCACGGATACAATTCCTGGACCACGCCTGGCTGAGGGTCGTTTACGTAACCAAATACTGCTTGCGTTGCTCTTGTAAGTCCCCGCCGTCGCTTACCTCTCCAATATTTATAAAATTGGAGGGCGCAAGAGCGTTTCTGAGTCGGGTTGCGAAGATGCTCTACGTACGAGCGAATGATGGGCGTTTCGTCGGCGTTTGACGCGGTTCTGTGAAAATTGTAAATTTTGCATTGCGTCTAACAGTTTCGCGAGAATAGTAGAGAGATTGGTATTCTCACATTCGGACTTGCGTGAGTGTTTTGCGGTGTCGCGAGTCGTACGACCGACCGCCCGTAAGACACCGCTCCGACGAGTTCGACATCTCTCACTTTCTCTGTGAAACGATTCGCATTGCGAAAGAAGCGTTTCACTCGTGAACATTCAACGCGCTCCCGACGTCGCCTGAAATGATGCGTATACGAAAGAGGTATAAAGAGTCAGTCTTTAAGAGACTATACAGATAATGGACACAAAAATAAAGAGAAGATACAGACACCCGTGTATAAAATCTGTGTGGTGTGCGATGTAAGCCCCAGGGAGATATATATATATAAAGAGAAATACGCTTGTGCGTGGATGTGTTTCTGTCTCTACATATTTAACATGCATGCGGAGGGTCGTCGTTGCCTAGCGACTTCTCGACAAACATTGTGAGAGTCCTTCGAGAAGAGAAAAAAGACGTTGGTCTCTCGTTCTACGAACGCTTGGATAATCGATGGACAGCGGAGCAACGCTAAATTGTGCGGGACGAGCACGCGTACTTGTATCGGGTTGAATAAAATTTCCCCGTCGTCGCGTGTCCTCGCTAATCAGCGTGTTGCCATTCCATCGCCACGTTCGTTGAATTGAATGACGACCGCGCGAGATCTCTCTCGTGTCTCTTTGGTTTGATCGAGATATGATGTCGTCTGTGCGCAACGTTTCTGTACCCCCGTGTGTGTCTAGAGTGTGTTAGAGAGAAAGAAATCCCACCGAGAGTTAATATTTTATATATACTCCTCTATTGGAGTGGCTTTCGAAC
>CAKAJI010000907.1:70000-74572 GCA_916610255.1 Lasioglossum lativentre
AAATACGCGTCCGAGAGAACTGGCGTCACGACACACGGTTTCGTATGCACAGTTTACCACGAATATAACGTTTAAAATCATCTAGGAACGATAGGAAAAAAGTTTACTCTTACCGCGAACCGTCTAACCGACACGGCGCGGTACTTAGCAATTTTATCGTTCCAGCGATACCTAAGCGACTCGCCGGAAGTTAACTCGGTAAATACGCGTCCGAGAGAACTGGCGTCACGACACACGGTTTCGTATGCACAGTTTACCACGAATATAACGTTTAAAATCATCTAGGAACGATAGGAAAAAAGTTTACTCTTACCGCGAACCGTCTAACCGACACGGCGCGGTACTTAGCAATTTTATCGTTCCAGCGATACCTAAGCGACTCGCCGGAAGTTAACTCGGTAAATACGCGTCCGAGAGAACTGGCGTCACGACACACGGTTTCGTATGCACAGTTTACCACGAATATAACGTTTAAAATCATCTAGGAACGATAGGAAAAAAGTTTACTCTTACCGCGAACCGTCTAACCGACACGGCGCGGTACTTAGCAATTTTATCGTTCCAGCGATACCTAAGCGACTCGCCGGAAGTTAACTCGGTAAATACGCGTCCGAGAGAACTGGCGTCACGACACACGGTTTCGTATGCACAGTTTACCACGAATATAACGTTTAAAATCATCTAGGAACGATAGGAAAAATGTTTACTCTTACCGCGAACCGTCTAACCGACACGGCGCGGTACTTAGCAATTTTATCGTTCCAGCGATACCTAAGCGACTCGCCGGAAGTTAACTCCTACCGGTAAATACGCGTCCGAGAGAACTGGCGTCACGACACACGGTTTCGTATGCACAGTTTACCACGAATATAACGTTTAAAATCATCTAGGAACGATAGGAAAAAAGTTTACTCTTACCGCGAACCGTCTAACCGACACGGCGCGGTACTTAGCAATTTTATCGTTCCAGCGATACCTAAGCGACTCGCCGGAAGTTAACTCGGTAAATACGCGTCCGAGAGAACTGGCGTCACGACACACGGTTTCGTATGCACAGTTTACCACGAATATAACGTTTAAAATCATCTAGGAACGATAGGAAAAAAGTTTACTCTTACCGCGAACCGTCTAACCGACACGGCGCGGTACTTAGCAATTTTATCGTTCCAGCGATACCTAAGCGACTCGCCGGAAGTTAACTCGGTAAATACGCGTCCGAGAGAACTGGCGTCACGACACACGGTTTCGTATGCACAGTTTACCACGAATATAACGTTTAAAATCATCTAGGAACGATAGGAAAAAAGTTTACTCTTACCGCGAACCGTCTAACCGACACGGCGCGGTACTTAGCAATTTTATCGTTCCAGCGATACCTAAGCGACTCGCCGGAAGTTAACTCGGTAAATACGCGTCCGAGAGAACTGGCGTCACGACACACGGTTTCGTATGCACAGTTTACCACGAATATAACGTTTAAAATCATCTAGGAACGATAGGAAAAAAGTTTACTCTTACCGCGAACCGTCTAACCGACACGGCGCGGTACTTAGCAATTTTATCGTTCCAGCGATACCTAAGCGACTCGCCGGAAGTTAACTCGGTAAATACGCGTCCGAGAGAACTGGCGTCACGACACACGGTTTCGTATGCACAGTTTACCACGAATATAACGTTTAAAATCATCTAGGAACGATAGGAAAAAAGTTTACTCTTACCGCGAACCGTCTAACCGACACGGCGCGGTACTTAGCAATTTTATCGTTCCAGCGATACCTAAGCGACTCGCCGGAAGTTAACTCGGTAAATACGCGTCCGAGAGAACTGGCGTCACGACACACGGTTTCGTATGCACAGTTTACCACGAATATAACGTTTAAAATCATCTAGGAACGATAGGAAAAAAGTTTACTCTTACCGCGAACCGTCTAACCGACACGGCGCGGTACTTAGCAATTTTATCGTTCCAGCGATACCTAAGCGACTCGCCGGAAGTTAACTCGGTAAATACGCGTCCGAGAGAACTGGCGTCACGACACACGGTTTCGTATGCACAGTTTACCACGAATATAACGTTTAAAATCATCTAGGAACGATAGGAAAAAAGTTTACTCTTACCGCGAACCGTCTAACCGACACGGCGCGGTACTTAGCAATTTTATCGTTCCAGCGATACCTAAGCGACTCGCCGGAAGTTAACTCGGTAAATACGCGTCCGAGAGAACTGGCGTCACGACACACGGTTTCGTATGCACAGTTTACCACGAATATAACGTTTAAAATCATCTAGGAACGATAGGAAAAAAGTTTACTCTTACCGCGAACCGTCTAACCGACACGGCGCGGTACTTAGCAATTTTATCGTTCCAGCGATACCTAAGCGACTCGCCGGAAGTTAACTCGGTAAATACGCGTCCGAGAGAACTGGCGTCACGACACACGGTTTCGTATGCACAGTTTACCACGAATATAACGTTTAAAATCATCTAGGAACGATAGGAAAAAAGTTTACTCTTACCGCGAACCGTCTAACCGACACGGCGCGGTACTTAGCAATTTTATCGTTCCAGCGATACCTAAGCGACTCGCCGGAAGTTAACTCGGTAAATACGCGTCCGAGAGAACTGGCGTCACGACACACGGTTTCGTATGCACAGTTTACCACGAATATAACGTTTAAAATCATCTAGGAACGATAGGAAAAAAGTTTACTCTTACCGCGAACCGTCTAACCGACACGGCGCGGTACTTAGCAATTTTATCGTTCCAGCGATACCTAAGCGACTCGCCGGAAGTTAACTCGGTAAATACGCGTCCGAGAGAACTGGCGTCACGACACACGGTTTCGTATGCACAGTTTACCACGAATATAACGTTTAAAATCATCTAGGAACGATAGGAAAAAAGTTTACTCTTACCGCGAACCGTCTAACCGACACGGCGCGGTACTTAGCAATTTTATCGTTCCAGCGATACCTAAGCGACTCGCCGGAAGTTAACTCGGTAAATACGCGTCCGAGAGAACTGGCGTCACGACACACGGTTTCGTATGCACAGTTTACCACGAATATAACGTTTAAAATCATCTAGGAACGATAGGAAAAAAGTTTACTCTTACCGCGAACCGTCTAACCGACACGGCGCGGTACTTAGCAATTTTATCGTTCCAGCGATACCTAAGCGACTCGCCGGAAGTTAACTCGGTAAATACGCGTCCGAGAGAACTGGCGTCACGACACACGGTTTCGTATGCACAGTTTACCACGAATATAACGTTTAAAATCATCTAGGAACGATAGGAAAAAAGTTTACTCTTACCGCGAACCGTCTAACCGACACGGCGCGGTACTTAGCAATTTTATCGTTCCAGCGATACCTAAGCGACTCGCCGGAAGTTAACTCGGTAAATACGCGTCCGAGAGAACTGGCGTCACGACACACGGTTTCGTATGCACAGTTTACCACGAATATAACGTTTAAAATCATCTAGGAACGATAGGAAAAAAGTTTACTCTTACCGCGAACCGTCTAACCGACACGGCGCGGTACTTAGCAATTTTATCGTTCCAGCGATACCTAAGCGACTCGCCGGAAGTTAACTCGGTAAATACGCGTCCGAGAGAACTGGCGTCACGACACACGGTTTCGTATGCACAGTTTACCACGAATATAACGTTTAAAATCATCTAGGAACGATAGGAAAAAAGTTTACTCTTACCGCGAACCGTCTAACCGACACGGCGCGGTACTTAGCAATTTTATCGTTCCAGCGATACCTAAGCGACTCGCCGGAAGTTAACTCGGTAAATACGCGTCCGAGAGAACTGGCGTCACGACACACGGTTTCGTATGCACAGTTTACCACGAATATAACGTTTAAAATCATCTAGGAACGATAGGAAAAAAGTTTACTCTTACCGCGAACCGTCTAACCGACACGGCGCGGTACTTAGCAATTTTATCGTTCCAGCGATACCTAAGCGACTCGCCGGAAGTTAACTCGGTAAATACGCGTCCGAGAGAACTGGCGTCACGACACACGGTTTCGTATGCACAGTTTACCACGAATATAACGTTTAAAATCATCTAGGAACGATAGGAAAAAAGTTTACTCTTACCGCGAACCGTCTAACCGACACGGCGCGGTACTTAGCAATTTTATCGTTCCAGCGATACCTAAGCGACTCGCCGGAAGTTAACTCGGTAAATACGCGTCCGAGAGAACTGGCGTCACGACACACGGTTTCGTATGCACAGTTTACCACGAATATAACGTTTAAAATCATCTAGGAACGATAGGAAAAAAGTTTACTCTTACCGCGAACCGTCTAACCGACACGGCGCGGTACTTAGCAATTTTATCGTTCCAGCGATACCTAAGCGACTCGCCGGAAGTTAACTCGGTAAATACGCGTCCGAGAGAACTGGCGTCACGACACACGGTTTCGTATGCACAGTTTACCACGAATATAACGTTTAAAATCATCTAGGAACGATAGGAAAAAAGTTTACTCTTACCGCGAACCGTCTAACCGACACGGCGCGGTACTTAGCAATTTTATCGTTCCAGCG
>CAKAJI010000908.1:0-58032 GCA_916610255.1 Lasioglossum lativentre
TATATTATAAGGTATTTTCAATGATACACTGCTTATTATGTTATATTATAAGGTATTTTCAATGATACACTGCATATGACGATACATTATAAAGTATTATCAATGATACACTGCATATTACATTATATTATAAGTTATTTTCAATGATACACTGCATATTAGGTTATATTATGGGGTATTTTCAATGATAGACTGCATATTACGATATATTATAAGGTATTTTCAATGATACACTGCACATTACGTTATATTTTAAGGTGTTTTCAATGATACACTGCATATTACGTTATATTATGAGGTATTTTCAATGATAGACTGCATATTATGTTATATTATAAGGTATTTTCAATGATACACTGCATATTACATTATATAATAAGGTATGTCCAATGATACACTGCATATTACGTTATATTATAAGGTATTTTCAATGATACACTGCACATTACGTTATATTTTAAGGTATTTTCAATGATACACTGCATATTACGTTATATTATGAAGTATTTTCAATGATGGACTGCATATTACGTTATATTATAAGGTATTTTCAATGATACACTGCATATTAGGTTTTATTAAAATGTATTTTCAATGATACACTGCATATTACGTTATATGGGAAGGTATTTTCAATGATACACTGCATATTACGTTATATTATAAGGTATTTTCAATGATACACTGCATATTACGTTATACTATAAGGTATTTTCAATGATACACTGCATATTACGGTATATTATAAGGTATTCTCAATGATACACTACAAATTACGATATATTATAAGGTATTTTCAATGATACACTGCATATTACGTTATATTATAAGGTATTTTCAATGATACACTGCATATTACGTTATATTATAAGGTATTTTCAATGATACACTGCATATTACGTTATATTATAAGGTATTTTCATTGATAGACAAGAATTACCATATATTCTAAGGTATTTTCAATGATACACTGCATATTACGTTATATTATTAGGTATTTTCAATGATACACTAAAAAATTACGATATATTATAAGGTATTTCCAATGATACACTGCATATTACGTTATATTATAAGGTATTTTCAATGATACACTGCATATTACCTTATATTATAAGGTATTTTCAATGATACACTGCATATTACGTTATATTATAAGGTATTTTCAATGATACACTGCATATTACATTACATTATAAGGTATTTTCAATGATACACTGCATATTACGTTATATTATAAGGTATTTTCAATGATGCACTGCATATTACGTTATACTATAAGGTATTTTCAATGATAAACTACTATATATTATAAGGTATTTTCAATGATAAACTACAATATATTATAAGGTATTTTCAATGATACACTGCATATTACGTTATATTATAAGGTATTTTCAAAGATACACTACAAATAACGATATATTATAAGGTATTTTCAATGATACACTGCATATTACGTTATATGAGAAGGTATTTTCATTGATACACTACAAATTACGATATATTATAAGGTATTTTCAATGATACACTGCATATTACGTTATATGGGAAGGTATTTTCAATGATACACTGCATATTACGTTATATTATAAGGTATTTTCAATGATACACTGCATATTACGTTATATTATAAGGTATTTTCAATGATACACTGCATATTACGGTATATCATAAGGTATTTTCAATGATACACTGCATATTAAGTTATATTATAAGGTATTTTCAATGATAAACTACTATATATTATAAGGTATTTTCAATGATACACTGCATATTACGTTATATTATAAGGTATTTTCAAAGATACAATACAAATTACGATATATTGTAAGGTATTTTCAAAGATACACTGCATATTACGTTATATGGGAAGGTATTTTCAATGATACACTGCATATTACGTTATATTATAAGGTATTTTCAATGATACACTGCATATTACGTTATATCATAACGTATTTTCAATGATAAACTACTATATATTATAAGGTATTTTCAATGATAAACTACTATATATTATAAGGTATTTTCAATGATACACTACAAATTACGATATATTATAAGGTATTTCCAATGATACACTGCATATTACGTTATACTATTAGGTATTTTCAATGATACAGTGCATATTACGTTATATTATAAGGTATTTTCAATGATACACTGCTTATTATGTTATATTATAAGGTATTTTCAATGATACACTGCATATGACGATACATTATAAAGTATTATCAATGATACACTGCATATTACATTATATTATAAGTTATTTTCAATGATACACTGCATATTAGGTTATATTATGGGGTATTTTCAATGATAGACTGCATATTACGATATATTATAAGGTATTTTCAATGATACACTGCACATTACGTTATATTTTAAGGTGTTTTCAATGATACACTGCATATTACGTTATATTATGAGGTATTTTCAATGATAGACTGCATATTATGTTATATTATAAGGTATTTTCAATGATACACTGCATATTACATTATATAATAAGGTATGTCCAATGATACACTGCATATTACGTTATATTATAAGGTATTTTCAATGATACACTGCACATTACGTTATATTTTAAGGTATTTTCAATGATACACTGCATATTACGTTATATTATGAAGTATTTTCAATGATGGACTGCATATTACGTTATATTATAAGGTATTTTCAATGATACACTGCATATTAGGTTTTATTAAAATGTATTTTCAATGATACACTGCATATTACGTTATATGGGAAGGTATTTTCAATGATACACTGCATATTACGTTATATTATAAGGTATTTTCAATGATACACTGCATATTACGTTATACTATAAGGTATTTTCAATGATACACTGCATATTACGGTATATTATAAGGTATTCTCAATGATACACTACAAATTACGATATATTATAAGGTATTTTCAATGATACACTGCATATTACGTTATATTATAAGGTATTTTCAATGATACACTGCATATTACGTTATATTATAAGGTATTTTCAATGATACACTGCATATTACGTTATATTATAAGGTATTTTCATTGATAGACAAGAATTACCATATATTCTAAGGTATTTTCAATGATACACTGCATATTACGTTATATTATTAGGTATTTTCAATGATACACTAAAAAATTACGATATATTATAAGGTATTTCCAATGATACACTGCATATTACGTTATATTATAAGGTATTTTCAATGATACACTGCATATTACCTTATATTATAAGGTATTTTCAATGATACACTGCATATTACGTTATATTATAAGGTATTTTCAATGACACACTGCATATTACATTACATTATAAGGTATTTTCAATGATACACTGCATATTACGTTATATTATAAGGTATTTTCAATGATGCACTGCATATTACGTTATACTATAAGGTATTTTCAATGATAAACTACTATATATTATAAGGTATTTTCAATGATAAACTACAATATATTATAAGGTATTTTCAATGATACACTGCATATTACGTTATATTATTAGGTATTTTCAATGATACACTAAAAAATTACGATATATTATAAGGTATTTCCAATGATACACTGCATATTACGTTATATTATAAGGTATTTTCAATGATACACTGCATATTACGTTATATTATAAGGTATTTTCATTGATACACTACAAATTACGATATATTGTAAGGTATTTTCAATGATAAACTGCATATTACGTTATATGGGAAGGTATTTTCAATGATACACTGCATATTACGTTATATTATAAGGTATTTTCAATGATACACTGCATATTACGTTATATTATAAGGTATTCTCAATGATACACTACAAATTACGATATATTATAAGGTATTTTCAATGATACACTGCATATTACGTTATATTATAAGGTATTTTCAATGATATACTGCATATTACGTTATATTATAAGGTATTTTCAATGATACACTGCATATTACGTTATATTATAAGGTATTTTCATTGATAGACAAGAATTACCATATATTCTAAGGTATTTTCAATGATACACTGCATATTACGTTATATTATTAGGTATTTTCAATGATACACTGCATATTACCTTATATTATAAGGTATTTTCAATGATACACTGCATATTACCTTATATTATAAGGTATTTTCAATGATACACTGCATATTACATTACATTATAAGGTATTTTCAATGATACACTGCATATTACGTTATATTATAAGGTATTTTCAATGATGCACTGCATATTACGTTATATTATAAGGTATTTTCAATGATGCACTGCATATTACGTTATACTATAAGGTATTTTCAATGATAAACTACTATATATTATAAGGTATTTTCAATGATAAACTACAATATATTATAAGGTATTTTCAATGATACACTGCATATTACGTTATATTATAAGGTATTTTCAAAGATACACTACAAATAACGATATATTATAAGGTATTTTCAATGATGCACTGCATATTACGTTATATTATAAGGTATTTTCATTGATAGACAAGAATTACCATATATTCTAAGGTATTTTCAATGATACACTGCATATTACGTTATATTATTAGGTATTTTCAATGATACACTAAAAAATTACGATATATTATAAGGTATTTCCAATGATACACTGCATATTACGTTATATTATAAGGTATTTTCAATGATACACTGCATATTACCTTATATTATAAGGTATTTTCAATGATACACTGCATATTATCTTATATTATAAGGTATTTTCAATGATACACTGCATATTACATTACATTATAAGGTATTTTCAATGATACACTGCATATTACGTTATATTATAAGGTATTTTCAATGATGCACTGCATATTACGTTATACTATAAGGTATTTTCAATGATAAACTACTATATATTATAAGGTATTTTCAATGATACACTGCATATTACGTTATATTATAAGGTATTTTCAAAGATACACTACAAATAACGATATATTATAAGGTATTTTCAATGATACACTGCATATTACGTTATATGAGAAGGTATTTTCATTGATACACTACAAATTACGATATATTATAAGGTATTTTCAATGATACACTGCATATTACGTTATATGGGAAGGTATTTTCAATGATACACTGCATATTACGTTATATTATAAGGTATTTTCAATGATACACTGCATATTACGTTATATTATAAGGTATTTTCAATGATACACTGCATATTACGGTATATCATAAGGTATTTTCAATGATACACTGCATATTAAGTTATATTATAAGGTATTTTCAATGATAAACTACTATATATTATAAGGTATTTTCAATGATACACTGCATATTACGTTATATTATAAGGTATTTTCAAAGATACAATACAAATTACGATATATTATAAGGTATTTTCAAAGATACACTGCATATTACGTTATATGGGAAGGTATTTTCAATGATACACTGCATATTACGTTATATTATAAGGTATTTTCAATGATACACTGCATATTACGTTATATTATAACGTATTTTCAATGATAAACTACTATATATTATAAGGTATTTTCAATGATAAACTACTATATATTATAAGGTATTTTCAATTATACACTACAAATTACGATATATTATAAGGTATTTCCAATGATACACTGCATATTACATTACATTATAAGGTATTTTCAATGATACACTGCATATTACCTTATATTATAAGGTATTTTCAATGATGCACTGCATATTACGTTATACTATAAGGTATTTTCAATGATAAACTACTATATATTATAAGGTATTTTCAATGATAAACTACAATATATTATAAGGTATTTTCAATGATACACTGCATATTACGTTATATTATAAGGTATTTTCAAAGATACACTACAAATAACGGTATATTATAAGGTATTTTCAATGATACACTGCATATTACGTTATATGAGAAGGTATTTTCATTGATACACTACAAATTACGATATATTATAAGGTATTTTCAATGATACACTGCATATTACGTTATATGGGAAGGTATTTTCAATGATACACTGCATATTACGTTATATTATAAGGTATTTTCAATGATACACTGTATATTACGTTATATTATAAGGTATTTTCAATGATACACTGCATATTACGGTATATCATAAGGTATTTTCAATGATACACTGCATATTAAGTTATATTATAAGGTATTTTCAATGATAAACTACTATATATTATAAGGTATTTTCAATGATACACTGCATATTACGTTATATTATAAGGTATTTTCAAAGATACAATACAAATTACGATATATTATAAGGTATTTTCAAAGATACACTGCATATTACGTTATATGGGAAGGTATTTTCAATGATACACTGCATATTACGTTATATTATAAGGTATTTTCAATGATACACTTGCATATTACGTTAAATTATAAGGTATTTTCAATGATACACTGCATATTACGTTATATTATAAGGTATTTTCAATGATACACTGCATATTACGGTATATCATAAGGTATTTTCAATGATACACTGCATATTAAGTTATATTATAAGGTATTTTCAATGATAAACTACTATATATTATAAGGTATTTTCAATGATACACTGCATATTACGTTATATTATAAGGTATTTTCAAAGATACAATACAAATTACGATATATTATAAGGTATTTTCAAAGATACACTGCATATTACGTTATATGGGAAGGTATTTTCAATGATACACTGCATATTACGTTATATTATAAGGTATTTTCAATGATACACTTGCATATTACGTTAAATTATAAGGTATTTTCAATGATACACTGCATATTACGTTATATTATAAGGTATTTTCAATGATACACTGCATATTACGTTAAATTATAAGGTATTTTCAATGATACACTGCATATTACGTTATATTATAAGGTATTTTCAATGATACACTGCATATTACGATATATTCTAAGGTATTTTCAATGATACACTGCATATTACGTTATATTATTAGGTATTTTCAATGATACACTAAAAAATTACGATATATTATAAGGTATTTGCAATGATACACTGCATATTACGTTATACTATAAGGTATTTTCAATGATACACTGCATATTAAGTTATATTATAAGGTATTTTCAATGATAAACTACTATATATTATAAGGTATTTTCAATTATACACTGCATATTACGTTATATTATAAGGTATTTTCAATGATACACTGCATATTACGTTAAATTATAAGGTATTTTCAATGATTCACTGCATATTACGTTATATTATAAGGTATTTTCATTGATACACAGCATATTATGTTATATTATAAGGTATTTTCAATGATAAACTACTATATATTATAAGGTATTTTCAATGATAAACTACTATATATTATAAGGTATTTTCAATGATACACTACAAATTACGTTATATCATAAGGTATATTCAATGATACACTGCATATTAAGTTATATTATAAGGTATTTTCAATGATAAACTACTATATATTATAAGGTATTTTCAATGATACACTGCATATTACGTTATATTATAAGGTATTTTCAATGATACACTACAAATTACGATATATTATAAGGTATTTTCAATGATACACTGCATATTACGTTATATTATAAGGTATTTTCATTGATAGACTAGAATTACCATATATTCTAAGGTATTTTCAATGATACACTGCATATTACGTTATATCATAAGGTATTTTCAATGATACACTGCATATTAAGTTATATTAAAAGGTATTTTCAATGATAAACTGCTATATATTATAAGGTATTTTCAATGATACACTGCATATTACGTTATATTATAAGGTATTTTCATTGATACACTACAAATTACGATATATTGTAAGGTATTTTCAATGATAAACTGCATATTACGTTATATGGGAAGGTATTTTCAATGATACACTGCATATTACGTTATATTATAAGGTATTTTCAATGATACACTGCATATTACGTTATATTATAAGGTATTTTCAATGATACACTGCATATTACGATATATTATAAGGTATTTTCAATGATGCACTGCATTTTACGTTATATTATAAGGTATTTTCATTGATAGACAAGAATTACCATATATTCTAAGGTATTTTCAATGATACACTGCATATTACGTTATATTATAAGGTATTTTCATTGATAGACTAGAATTACCATATATTCTAAGGTATTTTCAATGATACACTGCATATTACGTTATATCATAAGGTATTTTCAATGATACACTGCATATTAAGTTATATTAAAAGGTATTTTCAATGATAAACTGCTATATATTATAAGGTATTTTCAATGATACACTGCATATTACGTTATATTATAAGGTATTTTCATTGATACACTACAAATTACGATATATTGTAAGGTATTTTCAATGATAAACTGCATATTACGGTATATGGGAAGGTATTTTCAATGATACACTGCATATTACGTTATATTATAAGGTATTTTCAATGATACACTGCATATTACGTTATATTATAAGGTATTCTCAATGATACACTACAAATTACGATATATTATAAGGTATTTTCAATGATACACTGCATATTACGTTATATTATAAGGTATTTACAATGATACACTGCATATTACGTTATATTATAAGGTATTTTCAATGATACACTGCATATTACGTTATATTATAAGGTATTTTCATTGATAGACAAGAATTACCATATATTCTAAGGTATTTTCAATGATACACTGCATATTACGTTATATTATTAGGTATTTTCAATGATACACTAAAAAATTACGATATATTATAAGGTATTTCCAATGATACACTGCATATTACGTTATATTATAAGGTATTTTCAATGATACACTGCATATTACCTTATATTATAAGGTATTTTCAATGATACACTGCATATTACGTTATATTATAAGGTATTTTCAAAGATACACTACAAATAACGATATATTATAAGGTTGTAACCGTTATTTTTCTTTACATTGTTTTACGTTGTTACTTTCGTCTATCCACATTAAATGTGCTAAATATTTCCGGATGCGATAAGTGGAGATCCGTGCCTCCAGGAATGGACGGCGGTGAGATTAGGCGAAAGTCAGAGTACTAGAGTGTAATAACGGAAAAAACGTAAGATACTCTCGTTATGAATCTGTGACAAATTTACAAAATCGAGACACGGTCTCTGACGAAATTTGCTAACCTTGTCAAACCGGAGCACCGGCTCTCACAATTTAATTTAAGTTATCCGCGGCGGAATGTGTTTTGCTCCACGTCCGGTTCGCGAAATCTTATGCACTGTGCGTCCTTATCACCCTTTAAATCATAACGGTCACAATTGACCGTCCCTTGAATCACGTTGTTTCCTTATATTTTATTTTATTAGATTTTAGATTTATTTTATTATACGTTTATCGCACGCGAAGAACAAACTGGCCGGTCTTACTACCCGTGCGCTCGGCTGTTTCCAGATGATACGCACCGATATCGACACTCACCAAACCCCAGTCCCTCCGCTCCACCTAAGAGGTACTCCTCAGCACGTAAGTGGACTTAGAGTAACCTCCGGTTTCGATAGAGTGACCGTGATCGTGTTTAGTCAGTTTGCCAAATCGAACCGAGGCAAAATAGTAACGTGTACTGGTCCGGCCAGATTTCTCTGGATGGTAGCAGCTTACGCCTATTGCCTATGCCTCACAATAGCGAGTGGTACAATAACGAGACACCAGCAGGGCACACTTAGGTGATCCGAATGAGATCTCGATTGCCAAACGAAATTGTGAGGGTATAATGACTACGCTTACGGATTTCGTGATGTGATTCACGGAAATAGTAACAACAACCGGTCCGGCCGGAATTCCGGATGGACGTGGGTATTGCCTATTCGTGATGTTCTCCCGATCGATGTTCGCGTTATAATCCGCTCACAAGGGCGATAGGTAACAATAATGAGACACCAGCGGGGCACCCAGAGGTGATCCGAGTGGAATCTCAATTGCCCTAACGGAGTTGTGAGAGTATTTATACTACAGCAATTCGCGGATTTGGGTTGCGATCGCATAAACAGTAACATTAACCGGTCCGGCCGAAACTCGGATGGACGTAGTTATTGCCTATCTGCGATTCGCTCACAAAAAACGAGAGGAAGCAATAACGAGACACCAGCGGGGCACACAGAGGTGATCCGAGTGGAGGCTCGATTGCCCTAACGGATTCGTGAGAGTATTTACTCAACCAATATTCGCGAATTTGTCTATATGTAACTACTCACAAAGGCGAGAGGAAGCAATAACGAGACACCAGCGGGGCACACAGAGGTGATCCGAGTGGAATCTCGATTGCCCTAACGAATTTGTGAGTGTATACTCGTATAAATCTTGAATCTATTTGACGCGACCGGTAAATATAATTAAACTGCGATCCGCTCACAAAAGCGAGAGGAAACAATAACGAGACACCAGCGGGGCACACAGAGGTGATCCGAGTGGAATCTCGATTGCCCTAACGAATTTGTGAGTGTATACCCGTATAAATCTTGAATTTATTTGACGCGACCGGTAAATATAATTAAAATGCGATCCGCTCACAAAAGCGAGAGGAAACAATAACGAGACACCAGCGGGGCACACAGAGGTGATCCGAATGGAATCTCGATTGCCCAAACGAATTTGTGAGTGTATAATCGTCTAAATTTTAATAGGTCTAGCTCAACAGAAGCCTTTATGAAGGAAAAATCCGTTCCGTTCGGCGAATTTACGCTCAGTTTCTGAGAACGGCGCGCTTGTGTTTATTCCAAACCGACGCGTCGCTCTTTCTTACGCTCGTACTTTCACTGCGTAACACGCGGCATGCTCAAGGCAAGTTACAGAATTCGGATTCTTTTACAAATTTACGTTAAGCAGTGACTACTACGCGGTTACGTTATTACCGTATTGTGAATTACACGTTCTTTTGACTGTGCCACGACGCGGTTTGCAATCGCGACTCCTCGGTTTGAGGCGCGCACGTACCGAGGTTGGATCGTCGGTTTGTCGATTCCAACAGGCCGGTTTGGCCTCCCGAATACGCGCCGAGTTTCGTCGAACGGAACACTTCGCGGACGCGTGATTATTAGATCGCTTCCAGACGTAGAGTGATCTATCCACGATCCGCATCGACCTCCTTCGATCGCTATCGAAAGTGGGGATCGATGCGTACGCATACCTAATTAGTGGTGCGATCTCGCTGTCCTTTGTTAAGACAAGGACCGTGCACGATATCGTGGATCGCCGTGGTGGGATCGATATTTATTATCGATACACGGGAGCATCTATATGTGACCGACACGGTTACAGTGTAGTGTATCATTGAAAATACCTTATAGTATAACGTAATATGCAGTGTATCATTGAAAATACCTTATAATATAACGTAATATGCAGTGTATCATTGAAAATACCTTATAATATATCGTAATATACAGTATACCATTGAAAATACTTATAATATAACGTAATATGCAGTGTATCATTGAAAATACCTTATAATATATCGTAATATACAGTATACCATTGAAAATACTTATAATATAACGTAATATGCAGGGTATCATTGAAAATACCTTATAATATATCGTAATTTGTAGTGTATCATTGAAAATACCTTATAATATAACGTAATATGCAGTGTATCATTGAAAATACCTTATAATATATCGTAATATACAGTATACCATTGAAAATACTTATAATATAACGTAATATGCAGTGTATCATTGAAAATACCTTATAATATATCGTAATTTGTATTGTATCATTGAAAATACCTTATAGTATAACTTAATATGCAGTGTATCATTGAAAATACCTTATGATATAACGTAATATGCAGTGTATCATTGAAAATACCTTAGAATATATGGTAATTCTAGTCTATCAATGAAAATACCTTATAATATAACGTAATATGCAGTGTATCAGGGAAAATACCTTATAATATATAGTAGTTTATCATTGAAAATACCTTATAATATAACGTAATATGCAGTGTATCATTGAAAATACCTTAGAATATATGGTAATTCTAGTCTATCAATGAAAATACCTTATAATATAACGTAATATGCAGTGTATCATTGAAAATACTTTATAATATATCGTAATGTGTAGTGTATCATTGAAAATACCTTATAGTATAACGTAATATGCAGTGTATCATTGAAAATACCTTATAATATAACGTAATATGCAGTGTATCATTGAAAATACCTTATAATATATCGTAATATACAGTATACCATTGAAAATACTTATAATATAACGTAATATGCAGTGTATCATTGAAAATACCTTATAATATATCGTAATATACAGTATACCATTGAAAATACTTATAATATAACGTAATATGCAGTGTATCATTGAAAATACCTTATAATATATAGTAGTTTATCATTGAAAATACCTTATAATATAACGTAATATGCAGTGTATCATTGAAAATACCTTATAATATATCGTAATATACAGTATACCATTGAAAATACTTATAATATAACGTAATATGCAGTGTATCATTGAAAATACCTTATAATATATCGTAATTTGTATTGTATCATTGAAAATACCTTATAGTATAACTTAATATGCAGTGTATCATTGAAAATACCTTATGATATAACGTAATATGCAGTGTATCATTGAAAATACCTTAGAATATATGGTAATTCTAGTCTATCAATGAAAATACCTTATAATATAACGTAATATGCAGTGTATCAGGGAAAATACCTTATAATATATAGTAGTTTATCATTGAAAATACCTTATAATATAACGTAATATGCAGTGTATCATTGAAAATACCTTAGAATATATGGTAATTCTAGTCTATCAATGAAAATACCTTATAATATAACGTAATATGCAGTGTATCATTGAAAATACTTTATAATATATCGTAATGTGTAGTGTATCATTGAAAATACCTTATAGTATAACGTAATATGCAGTGTATCATTGAAAATACCTTATAATATAACGTAATATGCAGTGTATCATTGAAAATACCTTATAATATATCGTAATATACAGTATACCATTGAAAATACTTATAATATAACGTAATATGCAGTGTATCATTGAAAATACCTTATAATATATCGTAATATACAGTATACCATTGAAAATACTTATAATATAACGTAATATGCAGTGTATCATTGAAAATACCTTATAATATATAGTAGTTTATCATTGAAAATACCTTATAATATAACGTAATATGCTGTGTATCATTGAAAATACCTTATAATATATCGTAATTTGTGAGGACTTCCGTTTCCGGTCGTGTGAGTGGATGAGGTGTGATTTTTGCGGTGAGAGAGTTAGTGAGATAGAGTGGTGTGGAGAAAGAGCGAGAGGAGAAAAAGAGGTGGAGAAGGGAGGGTTAGGGACAAGGGCTTGGAGGAAGTGAAGGGAAAGGGCGGGAAAGACGGGAAGGGGGTAGGAGGGAAGGTGAAAGTGAGGGAAGGAGTGAGGTTAGGGCGACGTGGTCGCTAGGAGGGAAAGTAGAAGGTGTGACAGGTGGCGCATCCTGGCAGAAGGGAAAGGAAGGAAGGAAGGCGGGATTATTCAAACGCGACAGGGAAAGAGCAGTTTAATTAAAGAGTAGGAGAGAGGCAGAAGAATGTCTGACAGAGAGGAGGTAGGTAAGGGAGAGGGGAAGGAAGGGGGAAGGGGAGAGAAAGGAAGAGTGGGAAGGCCGTGGAATGCGGAAAGATTAGGGAAAGAGGGGATGAGCAGTGGCAGAAGCTTGGAGAGTTTGTGGAGGAAGAGGGAAAGAGAGAAGGGAGCGGACGGGAACGAGGATGAGGAGGAAGAAAGGGCGGTGTTCAAAAAAAGTGCGCTGACCAGGAGCTCGCCGAAAGGGAAAAAAAAGGTGGAAGGCAGTGGGGAGGAGGGAGTAGGGGAAGTACTAAGGGGCTTGATGGAGGAGGTGAAGAGGATGAGGGAAGAAATGAGGGAAGAAAGGGAGGAAAGGAGAAAGATGATGGAAGGGTGGAGGAGGGAGAGAGAGGCATGGGAGGTGGAGAAAAGGGAGGAAAAAGTAAGGAGGGAAAGGATGGAAAAGAGGATGGAAAGCCTGGAAGGAAAAGTGGAGAAGACGGATGGCAGGGTAAGGGAAATGGAGAGGAGGGAAAGGGAGGGCGGAAAGAGGGAGGCGGAGGAGGGTGGAGCGGCGGGGAAGAACTGGTGGAATATAGGAGGAGGATTAGAAGACTGGAGGTCGCGCAGGATAGGAAGGGGAGAGAAGAAAGAAGAAATAATATAATAAGAGGGTTGCAGTTGGAGGGAAAAGACGTGAAGGAGGAGGTGGGGAAAGTTTGGGAGAAATTGGGAGTCAAGGAGGAGGGGATAATGGAGGTGAATCGGATAGGGAAGACGGGAAAGGGGGGGTACGGAATGGTGTTGGTCAAGATGGCCGACGGGGAGCAGAAGAGGAAAGTGATGGTGGAGAAGGCTAAGTTAAGAGGGAGGAAGGAAAGGTTGGAGGATGACCTAACGGTGGAAGAGAGGAGGTCAAGGTGGTTGATAGATAGGGAGGCGGAGGAGGAGAGAAGGAAAGGAAGGTCGGTACAAGTAGGGTACTTGAAGGAGGGGGGAGGAGGGGGGAGGGGGGGGGGACAAAATGCGCACAGAGTACAAAATAGGTTTTTGGAACGTGGCAGGGGTTAGGAATAAGGACGAGGAATTTTGGAAAGGGCTGGGAGACTGGGACATGATCACACTAATAGAGACATGGGTGGAGGAAAAAGGGTGGAACAAAATAAAGAATAAGCTGCCAAGGGGGTTTGTATGGGAGGCGCAGTGGGCGAGGAGAGAGGAGAAGAGGGGAAGGGCAATAGGGGGCATGATAATGGGGGTGAGAAAAGGGTTAGAGGTAGAGGAGGGGGAAAGGGGAGAAATAGAGGGAATAATGGCAAGGAGAGTGAATATAGGAGGGGAATGGTGGAGGGTGGTCGGGGTTTATGTGAACAAGGATTTGGAGAGGAAGCTAGAAAAGTTGGGGGAATGGATAGAGGGGAGGGAGACAGGGGTAAAAGTGATAATAGGGGGGATTTCAACGCAAGAACGGGGAGGGAAGGAGGAGAGGTGGAAGAGGAGGAGGAGAGAGGGGGAAAGGGAAGCAGAAAATCCAAGGATGAGAAGATAAATGCGGAAGGGAGGAGATTATGCGGGTACTTAGGGGAGAGGGGGTGGGGGATTTTGAATGGAAACGTGAGAGGGGATGAGGATGGGGAGTGGACGTACATAGGGGGGAGAGGGAACTCGGTGATTGATTATGTGATAGGAAATGAGGAGACAAGAGAGGGGATAGTGAAAATAGAGGTAGGGGAAAGGGTTGAGTCGGAACATGTTCCGGTATCGGTGTGGGTAAAAGGGGGAAGAGGGGAGAGAGGAGGGAAGTATAAGGGGGAGGGGAAGGGAAAGATCAGGTGCTGCTGGACGGAGGAAGGAAGGAAGGAATTTAGGGACAGGTTCGGGAGTGGCAAGGAAGTGGAGGAGGGAGTGGAGGAGGACTGGAAAGGGCTAAAGGAGAAAATTAAGGAGGTGATGGGGGAGTTGGGGAAGAAGGAGAAAGGGAGGAGAAGAGGATGGTGGGATGAGGAGTGCAGAGAGGAAAAAAGGAAAGTAAGGGAGGAGATGAGGAGATGGAGGAAACAAGGAGGAGAGGGGGAAGAGTACAGGAGAAAAAAGAGGGAGTACAAAGCACTCTGCGAGGAGAGAAAGAAGTGGGAGAGGGAGAGGTGGGAGAGGGAGCTGGAGGAGGTGAAGTCGGAAAAGCAGGTTTGGGAGATTGTGAGAAGGGAAAGGGGGAGGAGGGAAAGGATAGATGAAAGGATAAATATGAAGGAGTGGGACGAACACTTCAAGGCGTTACTGGGAGGGGTGGAATGGAGGGTTAGGAAAGGAGGGATAAGCAGAAGGGGGGAGGATGGGGAGAAGGAGTTAGAAATGAGAGAGGTAATAAGGGTGATTAAGGGATTGAAGGTAGGGAAAGCGGCAGGAGCAGACGGAATTCCAAATGAGGTCTGGAGGTATGGAGGGAGGGAAGTTGAGGAATGGTTGTGGAGGGTAGTAAGTAGAGTCTGGAGGGGGGAGGGGTGGCCGGAAGATTGGACAGAGGGGAGTATCATTCCAATCGCGAAGAAGGGGGACAGTAGGGTAGTGGGAAATTACAGGGGGGTCACGTTACTGCAAACTGCGTACAAGGTGTATGCAGCGAGTTTGGCGGAAAGAATAAGGGAGGACGTTGAACAAAAAGGGATCTTGCCACCGAGTCAGACGGGTTTCAGGAGGGGAATGGGATGTATCGATAACATCTATGTGTTGAACTATTTGATAAATAGACAAGTGAGGAGAAAAAATAGGAAGATGGTAGTAATGTTCATAGATTTAAAAGCCGCATTTGACTCGGTAGATAGGGACATTCTGGCAAGAGCGATGAGAGATAGGGGGGTAAGGGAAGGACTGGTAAGAAGGAGTGAGGAGGTAATGGGAGAAACGAAAAGTAAGGTGAGGGTGGGGGAGGAGGAAGGAGAGGGTTTTTGGACGGCGAGAGGACTAAGACAGGGGTGCCCACTGAGCCCGTTGTTATTCACGGTGCTGTTGGCGGATCTGGACGAAGTACTGGAGAGGTGTGGATGGGGAGGGGTCAGTTTAGGGGGGAAAAAAGTATACTCACTAGCATATGCGGATGATATCGCGATGCTAGCAGAGGAGGAAGACGGGATGAGAGGTATGATCGGGGTACTAGAGAGATACCTAGAGGAGAAGAAACTGCAGCTCAACGCCGAGAAGTCAAAGGTGATGAGATGTAGGAGAGGGGGGGGGGAGAGATGGAAGAAGGTGAGCTGGAGGTGGAAGGGAAAGGTGATTGAGGACGTAGGGGAGTATAGATACTTGGGTTATGTAGTGGCTAGGGATGGAGGGCAGAAAAAGCAGGTAGAGGACAGGATTAGGAAAGGGGCGGCGGT
The DNA here is from genome assembly GCA_916610255.1 of Lasioglossum lativentre. NCBI lineage: Eukaryota > Metazoa > Arthropoda > Insecta > Hymenoptera > Halictidae > Lasioglossum > Lasioglossum lativentre. Next base: position 17,011 of record CAKAJI010000908.1, read on the forward strand.
GATGGGGCAGGTGTGGGGGATAGGGAAGAGGAAATTCGGGAATGACTGGGGGAGGAGAGTATGGCTTTTTGACAGGTTGGTATGGCCAGTGATTAGCTATGGTGTGGAGATATGGGGATGGAAAGAGAGGGAAGGGATGGAAAGGATGCAGGAGAGATTCCTGAAATGGGTGCTGGGAGTAGAAAGACATACGCCAGGTTACATGGTGAGGGAGGAAGTACAAAGGGAATTGCTGAGGGGAAGGGCAGGGTTAAGGGCGTGGGGGTTCGAGAAAAAGTTAGGAGAGGGAAGGGGGGGAGAACTGGCAAGAGGTTGTAGGGAGGAGATAAGAGGAACGTACAGGAGGGGGAGGGCCGTGGTCGGATGGGAAAAGGAGAGAGCGGATTTCTGGGAGGAGAGGGGATGGTCAGTGGAGGAGGTAGAGAAAATGATGGAGGGAGATCGAGCGGAGGTGAGTGAGGAGTTGGTAAAGTGGGAAAAGGAATGCCAGAAGGAGGAGAGGTGGGAGAGGATAAGGATGTCGAGTTATAATAAATGGTACGGGATGGTAAAAGGAGAGGGGTTGCCGGGGTACCTGGGGAAGGGGTGGGGGGAGAATAGGTGGCAGAGGATGGCGAAGTTTAGGTTGGGGAACGGGATGAGGGGAGGGAGATACTGGTTGGAGGAAGATGCGAGAATGTGTAGAGTGTGTGGGTGGGAGACTGAGACGTGGGAGCATGTATGGGAGGTGTGTATGAGGTTGGAGGAGGGGAGTGGATGGCAGGAGAGGATGGGGGAAGTGTTGGATGACGGAGGTGGAGGGGAGAAATGGTTGAGAAGGGAATGGAGTGAATGGAGAGCGACCGGAAGAGGGGGTCCAAGGGCAGGGGGGTAAGAAGTAGTACTAAGGTAGTTTTAAGGTAGCTTTAAGGATCTCTTTTGTAAATAGGTGCTCTCTCTCTATAGTTTTAAGCTTAATGTATATAATTAAAATTTTAATTTTAATTTTTAATTCTTAATAGTAAGTTTAAGTTTAAGGTTAGGTTAAGGTTAGAATAAGGAGGAGGGAATGTAGAGGAAGAGGCAAGAGGTGTGTGAGAGCATTGTAACCCCTAGGGGAACCAATAAAGTTATATATATATCGTAATTTGTAGTGTAGCAATGAAAATACCTTATAATATAACGTAATATGCAGGGTATCATTGAAAATACCTTATAATATATCGTAATTTGTAGTGTATCATTGAAAATACCTTATAATATAACGTAATATGCAGTGTATCATTGAAAATACCTTATAATATAACGTAATATGCGGTGTATCCTTGAAAATACCTTATAATATAACGTAATATGCATTGTATCATTGAAAATACCTTATAATATAACTTAATATGCAGTGTATCATTGAAAATACCTTATGATATAACGTAATATGCAGTGTATCATTGAAAATACCTTAGAATATATGGTAATTCTAGTCTATCAATGAAAATACCTTATAATATAACGTAATATGCAGTGTATCAGTGAAAATACCTTATAATATATAGTAGTTTAACATTGAAAATACCTTATAATATAACGTAATATGCAGTGTATCATTGAAAATACCTTAGAATATATGGCAATTCTAGTCTATCAATGAAAATACCTTATAATATAACGTAATATGCAGGTTATCATTGAAAATACCTTATAATATAACGTAATATGCAGTGCATCATTGAAAAAACCTTATAATATAACGTAATATGCAGTGTATCATTGAAAATACCTTATCATATAACGTAATATGCAGTGTATCATTGAAAATACCTTATAATATAACGTAATATGCAGTGTATCATTGAAAATACCTTATAATATAACGTAATATGCGGTGTATCATTGAAAATACCTTATAATATAACGTAATATGCAGTCTACCATTGAAAATACATTATAAAATAATGCAATATGCAGTCTGTCATTGAAAATACCTTATAATATAACGTAATATGATATATATCATTAAAAATACCTTATAAAATAACGTAATATGCAGTATACCATTGAAAATACTTATAATATAACGTAATATGCAGTCTACCATTGAAAATACATTATAAAATAATGTAATATGCAGTGTATCATTGAAAATACCTTATAATATAACGTAATATGCAGTGTATCATTGAAAATACCTTATAATATATCGTAATTTGTAGTGTATCATTGAAAATACCTTATAGTAGAACGTAATATGCAGTGCATCATTGAAAAAACCTTATAATATAACGTAATATGCAGTGTATCATTGAAAATACCTTATAATATAACGTAATATGCAGTGTATCATTGAAAATACCTTATAATATATCGTAATTTGTAGTGTATCATTGAAAATACCTTATAATATATCGTAATTTGTAGTGTATCAATGGAAATACCTTCTCATATAACGTAATATGCAGTGTATCATTGAAAATACCTTATAATATATCGTAATTTGTAGTGTATCTTTGAAAATACCTTATACTATAACGTAATATGCAGTGTATCATAGAAAATACCTTATTATATATAGCAGTTTATCATTGAAAATACCTTATAATATAACTTAATATGCAGGGTATCATTGAAAATACCTTATAATATGTCGTAATTTGTAGTGTATCATTGAAAATACCTTAGAATATATGGTAATGCTAGTCTATCACTGAAAATACCTTATAATATAACGTAATATGCAGTCTACCATTGAAAATACATTATAAAATAATGTAATATGTAGTCTGTCATTGAAAATACCTTATAATATAACGCAATATGCAGTGTATCATTGAAAATACCTTATAATATAACGTAATATACTGTGTATCTTTGAAAATACCTTATAATATAACGTAATATGCAGTGTATCATTGAAAATACCTTATAATATATCGTAATTTGTAGTGTATCTTTGAAAATACCTTATACTATAACGTAATATGCAGTGTATCATAGAAAATACCTTATTATATATAGCAGTTTATCATTGAAAATACCTTATAATATAACTTAATATGCAGGGTATCATTGAAAATACCTTATAATATGTCGTAATTTGTAGTGTATCATTGAAAATACCTTAGAATATATGGTAATGCTAGTCTATCACTGAAAATACCTTATAATATAACGTAATATGCAGTCTACCATTGAAAATACATTATAAAATAATGTAATATGTAGTCTGTCATTGAAAATACCTTATAATATAACGCAATATGCAGTGTATCATTGAAAATACCTTATAATATAACGTAATATACTGTGTATCTTTGAAAATACCTTATAATATAACGTAATATGCAGTGTATCATTGAAAATACCTTATAATATAACGTAATATACTGTGTATCTTTGAAATTACCTTATAATATAACGTAATATGCAGTGTATCATTGAAAATACCTTATAATATAACGTAATATGCAGTGTATCATTGAAAAAACCTTGTAATATATCGTAATATACAGTATACCATTGAAAATACTTATAATATAACGTAATATGCAGTGTATCATTGAAAATACCTTATTATATATCGTAATATACAGTATACCATTGAAAATACTTATAATATAACGTAATATGCAGTGTATCATTGAAAATACCTTATAATATATAGTAGTTTATCATTGAAAATACCTTATAATATAACGTAATATGCAGTGTATCATTGAAAATACCTTATTATATATCGTAATATACAGTATACCATTGAAAATACTTATAATATAACGTAATATGCTATGTATCATTGAAAATACCTTATAATATATCGTAATTTGTAGTGTAGCAATGAAAATACCTTATACTATAACGTAATATGCAGTGTATCATAGAAAATACCTTATTATATATAGCAGTTTATCATTGAAAATACCTTATAATATAACTTAATATGCAGGGTATCATTGAAAATACCTTATAATATATCGTAATTTGTAGTGTATCATTGAAAATACCTTAGAATATATGGTAATGCTAGTCTATCACTGAAAATACCTTATAATATAACGTAATATGCAGTCTACCATTGAAAATACATTATAAAATAATGTAATATGTAGTCTGTCATTGAAAATACCTTATAATATAACGCAATATGCAGTGTATCATTGAAAATACCTTATAATATACCGTAATATACTGTGTATCTTTGAAAATACCTTATAATATAACGTAATATGCAGTGTATCATTGAAAATACCTTATAATATAACGTAATATACTGTGTATCTTTGAAATTACCTTATAATATAACGTAATATGCAGTGTATCATTGAAAATACCTTATAATATAACGTAATATGCAGTGTATCATTGAAAAAACCTTGTAATATATCGTAATATACAGTATACCATTGAAAATACTTATAATATAACGTAATATGCAGTGTATCATTGAAAATACCTTATTATATATCGTAATATACAGTATACCATTGAAAATACTTATAATATAACGTAATATGCAGTGTATCATTGAAAATACCTTATAATATATAGTAGTTTATCATTGAAAATACCTTATAATATAACGTAATATGCTATGTATCATTGAAAATACCTTATAATATATCGTAATTTGTAGTGTAGCAATGAAAATACCTTATAATATAACGTAATATGCAGTGTATCATTGAAAATACCTTATAATATAACGTAATATGCAGTGTATCATTGAAAATACCTTATAATATATAGTAGTTTATCATTGAAAATACCTTATAATATAACGTAATATGCAGTGTATCATTGAAAATACCTTATTATATATCGTAATATACAGTATACCATTGAAAATACTTATAATATAACGTAATATGCAGTGTATCATTGAAAATACCTTATAATATATAGTAGTTTATCATTGAAAATACCTTATAATATAACGTAATATGCTATGTATCATTGAAAATACCTTATAATATATCGTAATTTGTAGTGTAGCAATGAAAATACCTTATAATATAACGTAATATGCAGTGTATCATTGAAAATACCTTATAATATAACGTAATATGCAGTGTATCATTGAAAATACCTTATAATATAACGTAATATACTGTGTATCTTTGAAATTACCTTATAATATAACGTAATATGCAGTGTATCATTGAAAATACCTTATAATATAACGTAATATGCAGTGTATCATTGAAAAAACCTTGTAATATATCGTAATATACAGTATACCATTGAAAATACTTATAATATAACGTAATATGCAGTGTATCATTGAAAATACCTTATTATATATCGTAATATACAGTATACCATTGAAAATACTTATAATATAACGTAATATGCACTGTATCATTGAAAATACCTTATAATATATCGTAATTTGTAGTGTAGCAATGAAAATACCTTATACTATAACGTAATATGCAGTGTATCATAGAAAATACCTTATTATATATAGCAGTTTATCATTGAAAATACCTTATAATATAACTTAATATGCAGGGTATCATTGAAAATACCTTATAATATATCGTAATTTGTAGTGTATCATTGAAAATACCTTAGAATATATGGTAATGCTAGTCTATCACTGAAAATACCTTATAATATAACGTAATATGCAGTCTACCATTGAAAATACATTATAAAATAATGTAATATGTAGTCTGTCATTGAAAATACCTTATAATATAACGCAATATGCAGTGTATCATTGAAAATACCTTATAATATAACGTAATATACTGTGTATCTTTGAAAATACCTTATAATATAACGTAATATGCAGTGTATCATTGAAAATACCTTATAATATAACGTAATATACTGTGTATCTTTGAAAATACCTTATAATATAACGTAATATGCAGTGTATCATTGAAAATACCTTATAATATAACGTAATATACTGTGTATCTTTGAAATTACCTTATAATATAACGTAATATGCAGTGTATCATTGAAAATACCTTATAATATAACGTAATATGCAGTGTATCATTGAAAATACCTTATAATATATAGTAGTTTATCATTGAAAATACCTTATAATATAACGTAATATGCAGTGTATCATTGAAAATACCTTATTATATATCGTAATATACAGTATACCATTGAAAATACTTATAATATAACGTAATATGCAGTGTATCATTGAAAATACCTTATAATATATAGTAGTTTATCATTGAAAATACCTTATAATATAACGTAATATGCTATGTATCATTGAAAATACCTTATAATATATCGTAATTTGTAGTGTAGCAATGAAAATACCTTATAATATAACGTAATATGCAGTGTATCATTGAAAATACCTTATAATATATCGTAATTTGTAGTGTATCATCGAAAATACCTTATAGTATAACGTAATATGCAGTGCATCATTGAAAAAACCTTATAATAGAACGTAATATGCAGTGTATCATTGAAAATACCTTATCATATAACGTAATATGCAGTGTATCATTGAAAATACCTTATAATATAACGTAATATGCAGTGTATCATTGAAACTACCTTATAATATAACGTAATATGCGGTGTATCATTGAAAATACCTTATAATATAAGTTAATATGCAGGGTATCATTGAAAATACCTTATAATATATAGTAATTTGTAGTGTATCATTGAAAATACCTTAGAATATATGGTAATGCTAGTCTATCACTGAAAATACCTTATAATATAACGTAATATGCAGTCTACCATTGAAAATACCTTATAGTATAACGTAATATGCAGTGCATCATTGAAAATACCTTATAATATAACGTAATATGCGGTGTATCATTGAAAATACCTTATAATATAACGTAATATGCAGTGTATCAATGAAAATACCTTATAATATATCGTAATTTGTAGTGTATCTTTGAAAATACCTTATAATATAACGTAATATGCAGTGTATCATAGAAAATACCTTATAATATATAGCAGTTTATCATTGAAAATACCTTATAATATAACTTAATATGCAGGGTATCATTGAAAATACCTTATAATATATCGTAATTTGTAGTGTATCATTGAAAATACCTTAGAATATATGGTAATGCTAGTCTATCACTGAAAATACCTTATAATATAACGCAATATGCAGTGTATCATTGAAAATACCTTATAATATAACGTAATATACTGTGTATCTTTGAAATTACCTTATAATATAACGTAATATGCAGTGTATCATTGAAAATACCTTATAATATAACTTAATATGCAGTGTATCATTGAAAATACCTTATGATATAACGTAATATGCGGTGTATCATTGAAAATACCTTAGAATATATGGTAATGCTAGTCTATCACTGAAAATACCTTATAATATAACGTAATATGCAGTGTATCATTGAAAATACCTTATAATATAACGTAATATGCAGTGTATCATTGAAAATACTTTATAATATACCGTAATGTGTAGTGTATCATTGAAAATACCTTATAGTATAACGTAATATGCAGTGCATCATTGAAAATACCTTATAATATAACGTAATATGCGGTGTATCATTGAAAATACCTTATAATATAACGTAATATGCAGTGTATCAATGAAAATACCTTATAATATATCGTAATTTGTAGTGTATCTTTGAAAATACCTTATAATATAACGTAATATGCAGTGTATCATAGAAAATACCTTATAATATATAGCAGTTTATCATTGAAAATACCTTATAGTATAACTTAATATGCAGGGTATCATTGAAAATACCTTATAATATATCGTAATTTGTAGTGTATCATTGAAAATACCTTAGAATATATGGTAATGCTAGTCTATCACTGAAAATACCTTATAATATAACGCAATATGCAGTGTATCATTGAAAATACCTTATAATATAACGTAATATACTGTGTATCTTTGAAATTACCTTATAATATAACGTAATATGCAGTGTATCATTGAAAATACCTTATAATATAACTTAATATGCAGTGTATCATTGAAAATACCTTATGATATAACGTAATATGCGGTGTATCATTGAAAATACCTTAGAATATATGGTAATGCTAGTCTATCACTGAAAATACCTTATAATATAACGTAATATGCAGTCTACCATTGAAAATACATTATAAAATAATGTAATATGTAGTCTGTCATTGAAAATACCTTATAATATAACGCAATATGCAGTGTATCATTGAAAATACCTTATAATATAACATAATATACTGTGTATCTTTGAAATTACCTTATAATATAACGTAATATGCAGTTTATCATTGAAAATACCTTATAATATAACGTAATATGCAGGGTATCATTGAAAATACCTTATAATATATCGTAATTTGTAGTGTATCAATGGAAATACCTTCTCATATAACGTAATATGCAGTGTATCATTGAAAATACCTTATAATATATCGTAATTTGTAGTGTATCTTTGAAAATACCTTATAATATAACGTAATATGCAGTGTATTATAGAAAATACCTTATAATATATAGCAGTTTATCATTGAAAATACCTTATAATATAACTTAATATGCAGGGTACCATTGAAAATACCTTATAATATAACGTAATATGCAGTGTATCATTGAAAATACCTTATAATATAACGTAATATACTGTGTATCTTTGAAATTACCTTATAATATAACGTAATATGCAGTGTATCATTGAAAATACTTTATAATATATCGTAATGTGTAGTGTATCATTGAAAATACCTTATAGTATAACGTAATATGCAGTGCATCATTGAAAATACCTTATAATATAACGTAATATGCGGTGTATCATTGAAAATACCTTATAATATAACGTAATATGCAGGTTATCATTGAAAATACCTTATAATATATCGTAATTTGTAGTGTATCATTGAAAATACCTTAGAATATATGGTAATTCTAGTCTATCAATGAAAATACCTTATAATATAACGTAATATGCGGTGTATCATTGAAAATACCTTATAATATAACGTAATATGCAGGTTATCATTGAAAATACCTTATAATATATCGTAATTTGTAGTGTATCATTGAAAATACCTTAGAATATATGGTAATTCTAGTCTATCAATGAAAATACCTTATAATATAACGTAATATGCAGTGTATCATTGAAAATACCTTATAATATATCGTAATTTGTATTGTATCATTGAAAATACCTTATAGTATAACGTAATATGCAGTGCATCATTGAAAATACCTTATAATATATAGCAGTTTATCTTTGAAAATACCTTATAATATAACTTAATATGCAGGGTATCATTGAAAATACCTTATAATATAACGTAATATACTGTGTATCTTTGAAATTACCTTATAATATAACGTAATATGCAGTGTATCATTGAAAATACCTTATAATATAACGTAATATGCAGTGTATCATTGAAAATACTTTATAATATATCGTAATGTGTAGTGTATCATTGAAAATACCTTATAGTATAACGTAATATGCAGTGCATCATTGAAAATACCTTATAATATAACGTAATATGCGGTGTATCATTGAAAATACCTTATAATATAACGTAATATGCAGGTTATCATTGAAAATACCTTATAATATATCGTAATTTGTAGTGTATCATTGAAAATACCTTAGAATATATGGTAATTCTAGTCTATCAATGAAAATACCTTATAATATAACGTAATATGCAGTGTATCATTGAAAATACCTTATAATATAACGTAATATGCAGTGTATCATTGAAGATACCTTATAATATAACGTAATATACTGTGTATCTTTGAAATTACCTTATAATATAACGTAATATGCAGGTTATCATTGAAAATACCTTATAATATATCGTAATACGCAGTATATCATTGAAAATACCTTATAATATAACGTAATATGCAGTGTGTCATTGAAAATACCTTATAATATATCGTAATATACAGTATACCATTGAAAATACCTTATAATATAACGTAATATGCAGTGTATCATTGAAAATACCTTATAATATAACGTTATATACTGTCTATCTTTGAAATTACCTTATAATATATCGTAATTTGTAGTGTATCATTGAAAATACCTTATAGTATAACGTAATATGCAGTGCATCATTGAAAAAACCTTATAATATAACGTAATATGCAGTGTATCATTGAAAATACCTTATAATATAACGTAATATGCAGTGTATCATTGAAAATACCTTATAATATACCGTAATATGCAGTGTATCATTGAAAATACCTTATAATATAACGTAATATGCAGTGTATCATTGAAAATACCTTATAATATAACGTAATATGCAGGGTATCATTGAAAATACCTTATAATATATCGTAATTTGTAGTGTATCAATGGAAATACCTTCTCATATAACGTAATATGCAGTGTATCAATGAAAATACCTTATAATATATCGTAATTTGTAGTGTATCTTTGAAAATACCTTATAATATAACGTAATATGCAGTGTATCATAGAAAATACCTTATAATATATAGCAGTTTATCATTGAAAATACCTTATAATATAACTTAATATGCAGGGTATCATTGAAAATACCTTATAATATATCGTAATTTGTAGTGTATCATTGAAAATACCTTAGAATATATGGTAATTCTAGTCTATCAATGAAAATACCTAATAATATAACGTAATATGCAGTGTATCATTGAAAATACCTTAGAATATATGGTAATTCTTGCCTATCAATGAAAATACCTTATAATATAACGTAATATGCAGTGTATCATTGAAAATACCTTATAATATATCGTAATTTGTATTGTATCATTGAAAATACCTTATAGTATAACGTAATATGCAGTGCATCATTGAAAATACCTTATAATATCACGTAATATGCAGTGTATCATTGAAAATACCTTATAATTTAACGTAATATGCAGTGTATCATTGAAAATACCTTATAATATATCGTAATTTGTAGTGTATCTTTGAAAATACCTTATAATATAACGTAATATGCAGTGTATCATAGAAAATACCTTATAATATATAGTAGTTTATCATTGAAAATACCTTATAATATAACTTAATATGCAGGGTATCATTGAAAATACCTTATAATATAACGTAATATACTGTGTATCTTTGAAATTACCTTATAATATAACGTAATATGCAGTGTATCATTGAAAATACCTTATAATATAACATAATATGCAGTGTATCATTGAAAAAACCTTGTAATATATCGTAATATACAGTATACCATTGAAAATACCTTATAGTATAACGTAATATGCAGTGCATCATTGAAAATACCTTATAATATCACGTAATATGCAGTGTATCATTGAAAATACCTTATAATATATCGTAATTTGTAGTGTATCATTGAAAATACCTTATAATATATCGTAATATGCAGGGTATCATTGAAAATACCTTATAATATATCGTAATTTGTAGTGTATCATTGAAAATACCTTATAATATAACGTAATATGCAGTGTATCATTGAAAATACCTTATAATATAACGTAATATGCAGGGTATCATTGAAAATACCTTATAATATATCGTAATTTGTAGTGTATCAATGGAAATACCTTCTCATATAACGTAATATGCAGTGTATCAATGAAAATACCTTATAATATATCGTAATTTGTAGTGTATCTTTGAAAATACCTTATAATATAACGTAATATGCAGTGTATCATAGAAAATACCTTATAATATATAGCAGTTTATCATTGAAAATACCTTATAATATAACTTAATATGCAGGGTATCATTGAAAATACCTTATAATATATCGTAATTTGTAGTGTATCATTGAAAATACCTTAGAATATATGGTAATGCTAGTCTATCACTGAAAATACCTTATAATATAACGCAATATGCAGTGTATCATTGAAAATACCTTATAATATAACGTAATATACTGTGTATCTTTGAAATTACCTTATAATATAACGTAATATGCAGTGTATCATTGAAAATACCTTATAATATAACTTAATATGCAGTGTATCATTGAAAATACCTTATAATATAACGTAATATGCGGTGTATCATTGAAAATACCTTAGAATATATGGTAATGCTAGTCTATCACTGAAAATACCTTATAATATAACGTAATATGCAGTCTACCATTGAAAATACATTATAAAATAATGTAATATGTAGTCTGTCATTGAAAATACCTTATAATATAACGCAATATGCAGTGTATCATTGAAAATACCTTATAATATAACATAATATACTGTGTATCTTTGAAATTACCTTATAATATAACGTAATATGCAGTTTATCATTGAAAATACCTTATAATATAACGTAATATGCAGGGTATCATTGAAAATACCTTATAATATATCGTAATTTGTAGTGTATCAATGGAAATACCTTCTCATATAACGTAATATGCAGTGTATCATTGAAAATACCTTATAATATATCGTAATTTGTAGTGTATCTTTGAAAATACCTTAGAATATATGGTAATGCTAGTCTATCACTGAAAATACCTTATAATATAACGTAATATGCAGTCTACCATTGAAAATACATTATAAAATAATGTAATATGTAGTGTGTCATTGAAAATACCTTATAATATAACGCAATATGCAGTGTATCATTGAAAATACCTTATAATATAACGTAATATACTGTGTATCTTTGAAATTACCTTATAATATAACGTAATATGCAGTGTATCATTGAAAATACCTTATAATATAACGTAATATGCAGTGTATCATTGAAAATACCTTATAATATAACGTAATATGCAGTGTATCATTGAAAATACTTTATAATATAACGTAATTTGCAGTGTATCATTGAAAATACCTTATAGTATAACGTAATATGCAGTGCATCATTGAAAATACCTTATAATATAACGTAATATGCAGTGTATCATTGAAAATACTTTATAATATATCGTAATGTGTAGTGTATCATTGAAAATACCTTATAGTATAACGTAATATGCAGTGCATCATTGAAAATACCTTATAATATAACGTAATATGCGGTGTATCATTGAAAATACCTTATAATATAACGTAATATGCAGGTTATCATTGAAAATACCTTATAATATATCGTAATTTGTAGTGTATCATTGAAAATACCTTAGAATATATGGTAATTCTAGTCTATCAATGAAAATACCTAATAATATAACGTAATATGCAGTGTATCATTGAAAATACCTTAGAATATATGGTAATTCTTGCCTATCAATGAAAATACCTTATAATATAACGTAATATGCAGTGTATCATTGAAAATACCTTATAATATATCGTAATTTGTATTGTATCATTGAAAATACCTTATAGTATAACGTAATATGCAGTGCATCATTGAAAATACCTTATAATATCACGTAATATGCAGTGTATCATTGAAAATACCTTATAATTTAACGTAATATGCAGTGTATCATTGAAAATACCTTATAATATATCGTAATTTGTAGTGTATCTTTGAAAATACCTTATAATATAACGTAATATGCAGTGTATCATAGAAAATACCTTATAATATATAGTAGTTTATCATTGAAAATACCTTATAATATAACTTAATATGCAGGGTATCATTGAAAATACCTTATAATATAACGTAATATACTGTGTATCTTTGAAATTACCTTATAATATAACGTAATATGCAGTGTATCATTGAAAATACCTTATAATATAACATAATATGCAGTGTATCATTGAAAAAACCTTGTAATATATCGTAATATACAGTATACCATTGAAAATACCTTATAGTATAACGTAATATGCAGTGCATCATTGAAAATACCTTATAATATCACGTAATATGCAGTGTATCATAGAAAATACCTTATAATATATAGCAGTTTATCATTGAAAATACCTTATAATATAACGTAATATGCAGTGTATCATTGAAAATACCTTATAATATAACGTAATATACTGTGTATCTTTGAAATTACCTTATAATATAACGTAATATGCAGTGTATCATTGAAAATACCTTATAATATAACGTAATATGCAGTGTATCATTGAAAAAACCTTATAATATATCGTAATATACAGTATACCATTGAAAATACTTATAATATAACGTAATATGCAGTGTATCATTGAAAATACCTTATTATATATCGTAATATACAGTATACCATTGAAAATACTTATAATATAACGTAATATGCAGTGTATCATTGAAAATACCTTATAATATATAGTAGTTTATCATTGAAAATACCTTATAATATAACGTAATATGCTATGTATCATTGAAAATACCTTATAATATATCGTAATTTGTAGTGTAGCAATGAAAATACCTTATAATATAACGTAATATGCAGTGTATCATTGAAAATACCTTATAATATATCGTAATTTGTATTGTATCATTGAAAATACCTTATAGTATAACGTAATATGCAGTGCATCATTGAAAATACCTTATAATATCACGTAATATGCAGTGTATCATTGAAAATACCTTATAATTTAACGTAATATGCAGGGTATCATTGAAAATACCTTATAATATAACGTAATATGCAGTGTATCATTGAAAATACCTTATAATATAACGTAATATGCAGGGTATCATTGAAAATACCTTATAATATATCGTAATTTGTAGTGTATCAATGAAAATACCTTCTCATATAACGTAATATGCAGTGTATCATTGAAAATACCTTATAATATATCGTAATTTGTAGTGTATCTTTGAAAATACCTTATAATATATCGTAATTTGTAGTGTATCATTGAAAATACCTTATAATATAACGTAATATGCAGTGTATCATAGAAAATACCTTATAATATATAGCAGTTTATCATTGAAAATACCTTATAATATAACTTAATATGCAGGGTATCATTGAAAATACCTTATAATATATCGTAATTTGTAGTGTATCATTGAAAATACCTTAGAATATATGGTAATTCTTGTCTATCAATGAAAATACCTTATAATATAACGTAATATGCAGTGTATCATTGAAAATCCCTTATAATATATAGTAGTTTATCATTGAAAATACCTTATAGTATAACGTAATATGCAGTGCATCTTTGAAAATACCTTATAATATAACGTAATATGCAGTGTATCATAGAAAATACCTTATAATATATAGCAGTTTATCATTGAAAATACGTTATAATATAACTTAATATGCAGGGTATCATTGAAAATACCTTATAATATATCGTAATTTGTAGTGTATCATTGAAAATACCTTAGAATATATGGTAATGCTAGTCTATCACTGAAAATACCTTATAATATAACGCAATATGCAGTGTATCATTGAAAATACCTTATAATATAACGTAATATGCAGTGTATCATTGAAAAAACCTTATAATATATAGTAGTTTATCATTGAAAATACCTTATAATATAACGTAATATGCTATGTATCATTGAAAATACCTTATAATATATCGTAATTTGTAGTGTAGCAATGGAAATACCTTATAATATAACGTAATATGCAGTGTATCATTGAAAATACCTTATAATATATCGTAATTTGTATTGTATCATTGAAAATACCTTATAGTATAACGTAATATGCAGTGCATCATTGAAAATACCTTATAATATCACGGAATATGCAGTGTATCATTGAAAATACCTTATAATTTAACGTAATATGCAGGGTATCATTGAAAATACCTTATAATATATCGTAATTTGTAGTGTATCATTGAAAATACCTTATAATATAACGTAATATGCGGTGTATCCTTGAAAATACCTTATAATATAACGTAATATGCAGTGTATCATTGAAAATACCTTATAATATAACTTAATATGCAGTGTATCATTGAAAATACCTTATGATATAACGTAATATGCAGTGTATCATTGAAAATACCTTAGAATATATGGTAATTCTAGTCTATCAATGAAAATACCTTATAATATAACGTAATATGCAGTGTATCATTGAAAATACTTTATAATATATCGTAATGTGTAGTGTATCATTGAAAATACCTTATAGTATAACGTAATGTGCAGTGCATCATTGAAAATACCTTACAATATAACGTAATATGCGGTGTATCATTGAAAATACCTTAGAATATATGGTAATTCTAGTCTATCAATGAAAATACCTTATAATATAACGTAATATGCAGTGTATCATTGAAAATACCTTATAATATATCGTAATTTGTAGTGTATCATCGAAAATACCTTATAGTATAACGTAATATGCAGTGCATCATTGAAAAAACCTTATAATATAACGTAATATGCAGTGTATCATTGAAAATACCTTATCATATAACGTAATATGCAGTGTATCATTGAAAATACCTTATAATATAACGTAATATGCAGTGTATCATTGAAACTACCTTATAATATAACGTAATATGCGGTGTATCATTGAAAATACCTTATAATATAACGTAATATGCAGTCTACCATTGAAAATACATTATAAAATAATGTAATATGCAGTCTGTCATTGAAAATACCTTATAATATAACGTAATATGATATATATCATTAAAAATACCTTATAAAATAACGTAATATGCAGTATACCATTGAAAATACTTATAATATAACGTAATATGCAGTGTATCATTGAAAATACCTTATAATATATAGTAGTTTATCATTGAAAATACCTTATAATATAACGTAATATGCAGTGTATCATTGAAAATACCTTATACTATATCGTTATTTGTAGTGTATCATTGAAAATACCTTATAGTATAACGTAATATGCAGTGCATCATTGATAAAACCTTATAATATAACGTAATATGCAGTGTATCATTGAAAATACCTTATAATATAACGTAATATGCAGTGTATCATTGAAAATACCTTATCATATAACGTAATATGCAGTGTATCATAGAAAATACCTTATAATATATAGCAGTTTATCATTGAAAATACCTTATAGTATAACGTAATATGCAGTGCATCATTGATAAAACCTTATAATATAACGTAATATGCAGTGTATCATTGAAAATACCTTATAATATAACGTAATATGCAGTGTATCATTGAAAATACCTTATCATATAACGTAATATGCAGTGTATCATAGAAAATACCTTATAATATATAGCAGTTTGTCATTGAAAATACCTTATAATATAACGTAATATGCTGTGTATCATTGAAAATACCTTATAATATATCGTAATTTGTAGTGTAGCAATGAAAATACTTATAATATAACGTAATATGCAGTCTACCATTGAAAATACATTATAAAATAATGTAATATGAAGTCTGTCATTGAAAATACTTTATAATATAACGTAATATGCAGTGTACCATTGAAAATACCTTATAATATAACGTAATATGCCGTTTATCATTGAAAATACCTTATAATATATCGTAATATGCAGTCTACCATTGAAAATACATTATAAAATAATGTAATATGTAGTCTGTCATTGAAAATACCTTATAATATAACGCAATATGCAGTGTACCATTGAAAATACCTTATAATATAACGTAATATACTGTGTATCTTTGAAATTACCTTATAATATAACGTAATATGCAGTGTATCATTGAAAATACCTTATAATATAACGTAATATGCAGTGCATCATTGAAAATACCTTATAATATCACGTAATATGCAGTGTATCATTGAAAATACCTTATAATTTAACGTAATATGCAGGGTATCATTGAAAATACCTTATAATATAACGTAATATGCAGTGTATCATTGAAAATACCTTATAATATATCGTAATATACAGTATACCATTGAAAATACTTATAATATAACGTAATATGCAGTGTATCATTGAAAATACCTTATAATATATAGTAGTTTATCATTGAAAATACCTTATAATATAACGTAATATGCTGTGTATCATTGAAAATACCTTATAATATATCGTAATTTGTATTGTATCATTGAAAATACCTTATAGTATAACGTAATATGCAGTGCATCATTGAAAATACCTTATAATATAACGTAATATGCAGTGTATCATTGAAAATACCTTATAATATAACGTAATATGCAGTGTATCATTGAAAATACCTTATAATATATCGTTATTTGTAGTGTATCTTTGAAAATACCTTATAATATAACGTAATATGCAGTGTATCATTGAAAATACCTTATAGTATAACGTAATATGCAGTGCATCATTGATAAAACCTTATAATATAACGTAATATGCAGTGTATCATTGAAAATACCTTATAATATAACGTCATATGCAGTGTATCATTGAAAATACCTTATCATATAACGTAATATGCAGTGTATCATAGAAAATACCTTATAATATATAGCAGTTTATCATTGAAAATACCTTATAGTATAACGTAATATGCAGTGCATCATTGATAAAACCTTATAATATAACGTAATATGCAGTGTATCATTGAAAATACCTTATAATATAACGTAATATGCAGTGTATCATTGAAAATACCTTATCATATAACGTAATATGCAGTGTATCATAGAAAATACCTTATAATATATAGCAGTTTGTCATTGAAAATACCTTATAATATAACGTAATATGCTGTGTATCATTGAAAATACCTTATAATATATCGTAATTTGTAGTGTAGCAATGAAAATACTTATAATATAACGTAATATGCAGTCTACCATTGAAAATACATAATAAAATCATGTAATATGAAGTCTGTCATTGAAAATACTTTATAATATAACGTAATATGCAGTGTACCATTGAAAATACCTTATAATATAACGTAATATGCCGTTTATCATTGAAAATACCTTATAATATATCGTAATATGCAGTCTACCATTGAAAATACATTATAAAATAATGTAATATGTAGTCTGTCATTGAAAATACCTTATAATATAACGCAATATGCAGTGTATCATTGAAAATACCTTATAATATAACGTAATATACTGTGTATCTTTGAAATTACCTTATAATATAACGTAATATGCAGTGTATCATTGAAAATACCTTATAATATAACGTAATATGCAGTGTATCATTGAAAATACCTTATAATATATCGTAATTTGTAGTGTATCATTGAAAATACCTTATAATATATCGTTATTTGTAGTGTATCTTTGAAAATACCTTATAATATAACGTAATATGCAGGGTATCATTGAAAATACCTTATAATATATCGTAATTTGTAGTGTATCATTGAAAATACCTTATAATATATAGCAGTTTATCATTGAAAATACCTTATAGTATAACGTAATATGCAGTGCATCATTGATAAAACCTTATAATATAACGTAATATGCAGTGTATCATTGAAAATACCTTATAATATAACGTAATATGCAGTGTATCATTGAAAATACCTTATCATATAACGTAATATGCAGTGTATCATAGAAAATACCTTATAATATATAGCAGTTTGTCATTGAAAATACCTTATAATATAACGTAATATGCTGTGTATCATTGAAAATACCTTATAATATAACGTAATATGCAGTGTATCATTGAAAATACCTTATCATATAACGTAATATGCAGTGTATCATAGAAAATACCTTATAATATATAGCAGTTTATCATTGAAAATACCTTATAGTATAACGTAATATGCAGTGCATCATTGATAAAACCTTATAATATAACGTAATATGCAGTGTATCATTGAAAATACCTTATAATATAACGTAATATGCAGTGTATCATTGAAAATACCTTATAATATAACGTAATATGCAGTGTATCATAGAAAATACCTTATAATATATAGCAGTTTGTCATTGAAAATACCTTATAATATAACGTAATATGCAGTGCATCATTGAAAATACCTTATAATATAACGTAATATGCAGTGTATCATTGAAAATACCTTATCATATAACGTAATATGCAGTGTATCATAGAAAATACCTTATAATATATAGCAGTTTGTCATTGAAAATACCTTATAATATAACGTAATATGCTGTGTATCATTGAAAATACCTTATAATATATCGTAATTTGTAGTGTAGCAATGAAAATACTTATAATATAACGTAATATGCAGTCTACCATTGAAAATACATAATAAAATAATGTAATATGAAGTCTGTCATTGAAAATACTTTATAATATAACGTAATATGCAAGGGAACCATTGAAAATACCTTATAATATAACGTAATATGCCGTTTATCATTGAAAATACCTTATAATATATCGTAATATGCAGTCTACCATTGAAAATACATTATAAAATAATGTAATATGTAGTCTGTCATAGAAAATACCTTATAATATAACGCAATATGCAGTGTATCATTGAAAATACCTTATAATATAACGTAATATACTGTGTATCTTTGAAATTACCTTATAATATAACGTAATATGCAGTGTATCATTGAAAATACCTTATAATATAACGTAATATGCAGTGTATCATTGAAAATACCTTATAATATATCGTAATATACAGTATACCATTGAAAATACTTATAATATAACGTAATATGCAGTGTATCATTGAAAATACCTTATAATATATAGTAGTTTATCATTGAAAATACCTTATAATATATCGTAATTTGTATTGTATCATTGAAAATACCTTATAGTATAACGTAATATGCAGTGCATCATTGAAAATACCTTATAATATCACGTAATATGCAGTGTATCATTGAAAATACCTTATAATTTAACGTAATATGCAGGGTATCATTGAAAATACCTTATAATATATCGTAATTTGTAGTGTATCATTGAAAATACCTTATAATATATCGTAATTTGTAGTGTAGCAATGAAAATACTTATAATATAACGTAATATGCAGTCTACCATTGAAAATACATTATAAAATAATGTAATATGAAGTCTGTCATTGAAAATACTTTATAATATAACGTAATATGCAGTGTACCATTGAAAATACCTTATAATATAACGTAATATGCCGTTTATCATTGAAAATACCTTATAATATATCGTAATATGCAGTCTACCATTGAAAATACATTATAAAATAATGTAATATGTAGTCTGTCATTGAAAATACCTTATAATATAACGCAATATGCAGTGTACCATTGAAAATACCTTATAATATAACGTAATATACTGTGTATCTTTGAAATTACCTTATAATATAACGTAATATGCAGTGTATCATTGAAAATACCTTATAATATAACGTAATATGCAGTGCATCATTGAAAATACCTTATAATATCACGTAATATGCAGTGTATCATTGAAAATACCTTATAATTTAACGTAATATGCAGGGTATCATTGAAAATACCTTATAATATAACGTAATATGCAGTGTATCATTGAAAATACCTTATAATATATCGTAATATACAGTATACCATTGAAAATACTTATAATATAACGTAATATGCAGTGTATCATTGAAAATACCTTATAATATATAGTAGTTTATCATTGAAAATACCTTATAATATAACGTAATATGCTGTGTATCATTGAAAATACCTTATAATATATCGTAATTTGTATTGTATCATTGAAAATACCTTATAGTATAACGTAATATGCAGTGCATCATTGAAAATACCTTATAATATAACGTAATATGCAGTGTATCATTGAAAATACCTTATAATATAACGTAATATGCAGTGTATCATTGAAAATACCTTATAATATATCGTTATTTGTAGTGTATCTTTGAAAATACCTTATAATATAACGTAATATGCAGTGTATCATTGAAAATACCTTATAGTATAACGTAATATGCAGTGCATCATTGATAAAACCCTTATAATATAACGTAATATGCAGTGTATCATTGAAAATACCTTATAATATAACGTCATATGCAGTGTATCATTGAAAATACCTTATCATATAACGTAATATGCAGTGTATCATAGAAAATACCTTATAATATATAGCAGTTTATCATTGAAAATACCTTATAGTATAACGTAATATGCAGTGCATCATTGATAAAACCTTATAATATAACGTAATATGCAGTGTATCATTGAAAATACCTTATAATATAACGTAATATGCAGTGTATCATTGAAAATACCTTATCATATAACGTAATATGCAGTGTATCATAGAAAATACCTTATAATATATAGCAGTTTGTCATTGAAAATACCTTATAATATAACGTAATATGCTGTGTATCATTGAAAATACCTTATAATATATCGTAATTTGTAGTGTAGCAATGAAAATACTTATAATATAACGTAATATGCAGTCTACCATTGAAAATACATAATAAAATCATGTAATATGAAGTCTGTCATTGAAAATACTTTATAATATAACGTAATATGCAGTGTACCATTGAAAATACCTTATAATATAACGTAATATGCCGTTTATCATTGAAAATACCTTATAATATAACGTAATATGCAGTGTATCATTGAAAATACCTTATAATATAACGTAATATGCAGTGTATCATTGAAAATACCTTATAATATATCGTTATTTGTAGTGTATCTTTGAAAATACCGTTATATTATAACGTAATATGCAGTGTATCATTGAAAATACCTTATAGTATAACGTAATATGCAGTGCATCATTGATAAAACCTTATAATATAACGTAATATGCAGTGTATCATTGAAAATACCTTATAATATAACGTCATATGCAGTGTATCATTGAAAATACCTTATCATATAACGTAATATGCAGTGTATCATAGAAAATACCTTATAATATATAGCAGTTTATCATTGAAAATACCTTATAGTATAACGTAATATGCAGTGCATCATTGATAAAACCTTATAATATAACGTAATATGCAGTGTATCATTGAAAATACCTTATAATATAACGTAATATGCAGTGTATCATTGAAAATACCTTATCATATAACGTAATATGCAGTGTATCATAGAAAATACCTTATAATATATAGCAGTTTGTCATTGAAAATACCTTATAATATAACGTAATATGCTGTGTATCATTGAAAATACCTTATAATATATCGTAATTTGTAGTGTAGCAATGAAAATACTTATAATATAACGTAATATGCAGTCTACCATTGAAAATACATAATAAAATCATGTAATATGAAGTCTGTCATTGAAAATACTTTATAATATAACGTAATATGCAGTGTACCATTGAAAATACCTTATAATATAACGTAATATGCCGTTTATCATTGAAAATACCTTATAATATATCGTAATATGCAGTCTACCATTGAAAATACATTATAAAATAATGTAATATGTAGTCTGTCATTGAAAATACCTTATAATATAACGCAATATGCAGTGTATCATTGAAAATACCTTATAATATAACGTAATATACTGTGTATCTTTGAAATTACCTTATAATATAACGTAATATGCAGTGTATCATTGAAAATACCTTATAATATAACGTAATATGCAGTGTATCATTGAAAATACCTTATAATATATCGTAATTTGTAGTGTATCATTGAAAATACCTTATAATATATCGTTATTTGTAGTGTATCTTTGAAAATACCTTATAATATAACGTAATATGCAGGGTATCATTGAAAATACCTTATAATATATCGTAATTTGTAGTGTATCATTGAAAATACCTTATAATATATAGCAGTTTATCATTGAAAATACCTTATAGTATAACGTAATATGCAGTGCATCATTGAAAATACCTTATAATATAACGTAATATGCAGTGTATCATTGAAAATACCTTATAATATAACGTAATATGCAGTGTATCATTGAAAATACCTTATCATATAACGTAATATGCAGTGTATCATAGAAAATACCTTATAATATATAGCAGTTTGTCATTGAAAATACCTTATAATATAACGTAATATGCTGTGTATCATTGAAAATACCTTATAATATAACGTAATATGCAGTGTATCATTGAAAATACCTTATCATATAACGTAATATGCAGTGTATCATAGAAAATACCTTATAATATATAGCAGTTTATCATTGAAAATACCTTATAGTATAACGTAATATGCAGTGCATCATTGATAAAACCTTATAATATAACGTAATATGCAGTGTATCATTGAAAATACCTTATAATATAACGTAATATGCAGTGTATCATTGAAAATACCTTATCATATAACGTAATATGCAGTGTATCATAGAAAATACCTTATAATATATAGCAGTTTGTCATTGAAAATACCTTATAATATAACGTAATATGCAGTGCATCATTGAAAATACCTTATAATATAACGTAATATGCAGTGTATCATTGAAAATACCTTATCATATAACGTAATATGCAGTGTATCATAGAAAATACCTTATAATATATAGCAGTTTGTCATTGAAAATACCTTATAATATAACGTAATATGCTGTGTATCATTGAAAATACCTTATAATATATCGTAATTTGTAGTGTAGCAATGAAAATACTTATAATATAACGTAATATGCAGTCTACCATTGAAAATACATAATAAAATAATGTAATATGAAGTCTGTCATTGAAAATACTTTATAATATAACGTAATATGCAAGGGAACCATTGAAAATACCTTATAATATAACGTAATATGCCGTTTATCATTGAAAATACCTTATAATATATCGTAATATGCAGTCTACCATTGAAAATACATTATAAAATAATGTAATATGTAGTCTGTCATAGAAAATACCTTATAATATAACGCAATATGCAGTGTATCATTGAAAATACCTTATAATATAACGTAATATACTGTGTATCTTTGAAATTACCTTATAATATAACGTAATATGCAGTGTATCATTGAAAATACCTTATAATATAACGTAATATGCAGTGTATCATTGAAAATACCTTATAATATATCGTAATATACAGTATACCATTGAAAATACTTATAATATAACGTAATATGCAGTGTATCATTGAAAATACCTTATAATATATAGTAGTTTATCATTGAAAATACCTTATAATATATCGTAATTTGTATTGTATCATTGAAAATACCTTATAGTATAACGTAATATGCAGTGGATCATTGAAAATACCTTATAATATCACGTAATATGCAGTGTATCATTGAAAATACCTTATAATTTAACGTAATATGCAGGGTATCATTGAAAATACCTTATAATATATCGTAATTTGTAGTGTATCATTGAAAATACCTTATAATATATCGTTATTTGTAGTGTATCTTTGAAAATACCTTATAATATAACGTAATATGCAGGGTATCATTGAAAATACCTTATAATATATCGTAATTTGTAGTGTATCATTGAAAATACCTTATAATATATAGCAGTTTATCATTGAAAATACCTTATAGTATAACGTAATATGCAGTGCATCATTGATAAAACCTTATAATATAACGTAATATGCAGTGTATCATTGAAAATACCTTATAATATAACGTAATATGCAGTGTATCATTGAAAATACCTTATCATATAACGTAATATGCAGTGTATCATAGAAAATACCTTATAATATATAGCAGTTTGTCATTGAAAATACCTTATAATATAACGTAATATGCTGTGTATCATTGAAAATACGTTATAATATATCGTAATTTGTAGTGTAGCAATGAAAATACTTATAATAAAACGTAATATGCAGTCTACCATTGAAAATACATTATCAAATAATGTAATATGTAGTCTGTCATTGAAAATACTTTATAATATAACGTAATATGCAGTGTACCATTGAAAATACCTTATAATATAACGTAATATGCCGTTTATCATTGAAAATACCTTATAATATATCGTAATATGCAGTCTACCATTGAAAATACATTATAAAATAATGTAATATGTAGTCTGTCATTGAAAATACCTTATAATATAACGCAATATGCAGTGTATCATTGAAAATACCTTATAATATAACGTAATATGCAGTGTATCATTGAAAATACCTTATAATATATAGTAGTTTATCATTGAAAATACCTTATAATATATCGTAATTTGTATTGTATCATTGAAAATACCTTATAGTATAACGTAATATGCAGTGCATCATTGAAAATACCTTATAATATCACGTAATATGCAGTGTATCATTGAAAATACCTTATAATTTAACGTAATATGCAGGGTATCATTGAAAATACCTTATAATATATCGTAATTTGTAGTGTATCATTGAAAATACCTTATAATATATCGTTATTTGTAGTGTATCTTTGAAAATACCTTATAATATAACGTAATATGCAGGGTATCATTGAAAATACCTTATAATATATCGTAATTTGTAGTGTATCATTGAAAATACCTTATAATATATAGCAGTTTATCATTGAAAATACCTTATAGTATAACGTAATATGCAGTGCATCATTGATAAAACCTTATAATATAACGTAATATGCAGTGTATCATTGAAAATACCTTATAATATAACGTAATATGCAGTGTATCATTGAAAATACCTTATCATATAACGTAATATGCAGTGTATCATAGAAAATACCTTATAATATATAGCAGTTTGTCATTGAAAATACCTTATAATATAACGTAATATGCTGTGTATCATTGAAAATACGTTATAATATATCGTAATTTGTAGTGTAGCAATGAAAATACTTATAATAAAACGTAATATGCAGTCTACCATTGAAAATACATTATCAAATAATGTAATATGTAGTCTGTCATTGAAAATACTTTATAATATAACGTAATATGCAGTGTACCATTGAAAATACCTTATAATATAACGTAATATGCCGTTTATCATTGAAAATACCTTATAATATATCGTAATATGCAGTCTACCATTGAAAATACATTATAAAATAATGTAATATGTAGTCTGTCATTGAAAATACCTTATAATATAACGCAATATGCAGTGTATCATTGAAAATACCTTATAATATAACGTAATATACTGTGTATCTTTGAAATTACCTTATAATATAACGTAATATGCAGTGTATCATTGAAAATACCTTATAATATAACGTAATATGCAGTGCATCATTGAAAATACCTTATAATATCACGTAATATGCAGTGTATCATTGAAAATACCTTAGAATATATAGTAGTTTATCATTGAAAATACCTTATAATATAACGTAATATGCTGTGTATCATTGAAAATACCTTATAATATAACGTAATATGCAGTGTATCATTGAAAATACCTTATAATATATCGTAATATACAGTATACCATTGAAAATACTTATAATATAACGTAATATGCTGTGTATCATTGAAAATACCTTATAATATATCGTAATTTGTATTGTATCATTGAAAATACCTTATAGTATAACGTAATATGCAGTGCATCATTGAAAATACCTTATAATATAACGTAATATGCAGTGTATCATTGAAAATACCTTATAATATATAGCAGTTTATCATTGAAAATACCTTTTAATATAACTTAATATGCAGTGTATCATTGAAAATACCTTATGATATAACGTAATATGCAGTGTATCATTGAAAATACCTTAGAATATATGGTAATTCTAGTCTATCAATGAAAATACCTTATAATATAACGTAATATGCAGTGTATCATAGAAAATACCTTATAATATATAGCAGTTTATCATTGAAAATACCTTATAATATAACTTAATATGCAGGGTATCATTGAAAATACCTTATAATATATCGTAATTTGTAGTGTATCATTGAAAATACCTTAGAATATATGGTAATGCTAGTCTATCACTGAAAATACCTTATAATATAACGCAATATGCAGTGTATCATTGAAAATACCTTATAATATAACGTAATATACTGTGTATCTTTGAAATTACCTTATAATATAACGTAATATGCAGTGTATCATTGAAAATACCTTATAATATAACGTAATATGCAGTGTATCATTGAAAAAACCTTATAATATATCGTAATATACAGTATACCATTGAAAATACTTATAATATAACGTAATATGCAGTGTATCATTGAAAATACCTTATTATATATCGTAATATACAGTATACCATTGCAAATACTTATAATATAACGTAATATGCAGTGTATCATTGAAAATACCTTATAATATATAGTAGTTTATCATTGAAAATACCTTATAATATAACGTAATATGCTATGTATCATTGAAAATACCTTATAATATATCGTAATTTGTAGTGTAGCAATGGAAATACCTTATAATATAACGTAATATGCAGTGTATCATTGAAAATACCTTATAATATATCGTAATTTGTATTGTATCATTGAAAATACCTTATAGTATAACGTAATATGCAGTGCATCATTGAAAATACCTTATAATATCACGTAATATGCAGTGTATCATTGAAAATACCTTATAGTATAACGTAATATGCAGTGCATCATTGAAAATACCTTACAATATAACGTAATATGCGGTGTATCATTGAAAATAACTTAGAATATATGGTAATTCTAGTCTATCAATGAAAATACCTTATAATATAACGTAATATGCAGTGTATCATTGAAAATACCTTATAATATATCGTAATTTTTAGTGTATCATTGAAAATACCTTATAGTAGAACATAATATGCAGTGCATCATTGAAAAAACCTTATCATATAACGTAATATGCAGTGTATCACTGAAAATACCTTATAATATAACGTAATATACAGTGTATCATTGAAAATACCTTATAATATATCGTAATTTGTAGTGTATCATTGAAAATACCTTAGAATATATGGTAATTCTAGTCTATCAATGAAAATACCTTATAATATAACGTAATATGCAGTGTATCATTGAAAATACCTTATAATATATAGCAGTTTATCATTGAAAATACCTTATAGTATAACGTAATATGCAGTGCATCATTGATAAAACCTTATAATATAACGTAATATGCAGTGTATCATTGAAAATACCTTATAATATAACGTAATATGCAGTGTATCATTGAAAATACCTTATCATATAACGTAATATGCAGTGTATCATAGAAAATACCTTATAATATATAGCAGTTTGTCATTGAAAATACCTTATAATATAACGTAATATGCTGTGTATCATTGAAAATACCTTATAATATATCGTAATTTGTAGTGTAGCAATGAAAATACTTATAATATAACGTAATATGCAGTCTACCATTGAAAATACATTATAAAATAATGTAATATGAAGTCTGTCATTGAAAATACTTTATAATATAACGTAATATGCAGTGTACCATTGAAAATACCTTATAATATAACGTAATATGCAGTGCATCATTGAAAATACCTTATAATATCACGTAATATGCAGTGTATCATTGAAAATACCTTATAATTTAACGTAATATGCAGGGTATCATTGAAAATACCTTATAATATATCGTAATTTGTAGTGTATCATTGAAAATACCTTATAATATATCGTTATTTGTAGTGTATCTTTGAAAATACCTTATCATATAACGTAATTTGTATTGTATCATTGAAAATACCTTATAGTATAACGTAATATGCAGTGCATCATTGAAAATACCTTATAATATCACGTAATATGCAGTGTATCATTGAAAATACCTTATAATTTAACGTAATATGCAGGGTACCATTGAAAATACATTATAAAATAATGTAATATGTAGTCTGTCATTGAAAATACCTTATAATATAACGCAATATGCAGTGTATCATTGAAAATACCTTATAATATAACGTAATATACTGTGTATCTTTGAAATTACCTTATAATATAACGTAATATGCAGTGTATCATTGAAAATACCTTATAATATAACGTAATATGCAGTGTATCATTGAAAATACCTTATAATATATAGTAGTTTATCATTGAAAATACCTTATAATATAACGTAATATGCTGTGTATCATTGAAAATACCTTATAATATATCGTAATTTGTATTGTATCATTGAAAATACCTTATAGTATAACGTAATATGCAGTGCATCATTGAAAATACCTTATAATATCACGTAATATGCAGTGTATCATTGAAAATACCTTATAATTTAACGTAATATGCAGGGTATCATTGAAAATACCTTATAATATATCGTAATTTGTAGTGTATCATTGAAAATACCTTATAATATAACGTAATATGCAGTGTATCATTGAAAATACATTATAATATATCGTAATTTGTAGTGTATCATTGAAAATACCTTAGAATATATGGTAATTCTAGTCTATCAATGAAAATACCTTATAATATAACGTAATATGCAGTGTATCATTGAAAATACCTTATAATATATAGTAGTTTATCATTGAAAATACCTTATAGTATAACGTAATATGCAGTGCATCATTGAAAATACCTTATAGTATAACGTAATATGCAGTGTATCATTGAAAATACCTTTTAATATATAGTAGTTTATCATTGAAAATACCTTATAATATAATGTAATATGTTGTGTATCATTGAAAATACCTTATAATATATCGTAATTTGAATTGTATCATTGAAAATACCTTATAGTATAACGTAATATGCAGTGTATCATAGAAAATATCTTATAATATATAGCAGTTTATCATTGAAAATACCTTATAATATAACTTAATATGCAGGGTATCATTGAAAATACCTTATAATATATCGTAATTTGTAGTGTATCATTGAAAATACCTTAGAATATATGGTAATTCTTGTCTATCAATGAAAATACCTTATAATATAACGTAATATGCAGTGTATCATTGAAAATCCCTTATAATATATAGTAGTTTATCATTGAAAATACCTTATAGTATAACGTAATATGCAGTGCATCATTGAAAATACCTTATAATATAACGTAATATGCAGTGTATCATTGAAAATACCTTATAATATATCGTAATTTGTATTGTATCATTGAAAATACCTTATAGTATAACGTAATATGCAGTGCATCATTGAAAATACCTTATAATATCACGTAATATGCAGTGTATCATTGAAAATACCTTATAATTTAACGTAATATGCAGGGTATCATTGAAAATACCTTATAATATATCGTAATTTGTAGTGTATCATTGAAAATACCTTATAATATAACGTAATATGCAGTGTATCATTGAAAATACCTTATAATATAACGTAATATGCAGGGTATCATTGAAAATACCTTATAATATATCGTAATTTGTAGTGTATCATTGAAAATACCTTATAATATAACGTAATATGCAGTGTATCATTGAAAATACCTTATAATATAACGTAATATGCAGTGTATCATTGAAAATACCTTATAATATATCGTAATTTGTAGTGTATCTTTGAAAATACCTTATAATATGTCGTAATTTGTAGTGTATCTTTGAAAATACCTTATAATATAACGTAATATGCAGTGTATCATAGAAAATACCTTATAATATATAGCAGTTTATCATTGAAAATACCTTATAATATAACTTAATATGCAGGGTATCATTGAAAATACCTTATAATATATCGTAATTTGTAGTGTATCATTGAAAATACCTTAGAATATATGGTAATTCTTGTCTATCAATGAAAATACCTTATAATATAACGTAATATGCAGTGTATCATTGAAAATCCCTTATAATATATAGTAGTTTATCATTGAAAATACCTTATAGTATAACGTAATATGCAGTGCATCATTGAAAATACCTTATAATATAACGTAATATGCAGTGTATCATTGAAAATACCTTATAATATATAGCAGTTTATCATTGAAAATACCTTTTAATATAACTTAATATGCAGTGTATCATTGAAAATACCTTATGATATAACGTAATATGCAGTGTATCATTGAAAATACCTTAGAATATATGGTAATTCTAGTCTATCCATGAAAATACCTTATAATATAACGTAATATGCAGGGTATCATTGAAAATACCTTATAATATATAGCAGTTTATCATTGAAAATACCTTTTAATATAACTTAATATGCAGTGTATCATTGAAAATACCTTATGATATAACGTAATATGCAGTGTATCATTGTAAATACCTTAGAATATATGGTAATTCTAGTCTATCAATGAAAAAAACCTTATAATATAACGTAATATGCAGTGTATCATTGAAAATACCTTATAATATAACGTAATATGCAGTGTATCATTGAAAATACCTTATAATATAACGTAATATGCAGGGTATCATTGAAAATACCTTATAATATATCGCAATTTGTAGTGTATCATTGAAAATACCTTATAATATATCGTAATTTGTAGTGTATCAATAAAAATACCTTATAATATAACATAATATGCAGGTTATCATTGAAAATACCTTATAATATATCGTAATTTGTAGTGTATCATTGAAAATACCTTAGAATATATGGTAATTCTAGTCTATCAATGAAAATACCTTATAATATAACGTAATATGCAGTGTATCATTGAAAATACCTTATAATATATAGTAGTTTATCATTGAAAATACCTTATAATATAACGTAATATGCAGTGTATCATTGAAAATACCTTATAATATATAGCAGTTTATCATTGAAAATACCTTTTAATATAACGTAATATGCAATGTATCATTAAAAATACCTTATAATATAACGTAATATGCAGTGTATCATTGAAAATACCTTATAATATAACGTAATATGCAGGGGTATCATTGAAAATACCTTATAATATAACGTAATATGCAGTGTATCATTGAAAATACCTTATAATATAACGTAATATGCAGGTTATCATTGAAAATACCTTATAATATATCGTAATTTGTAGTGTATCATTGAAAATACCTTAGAATATATCGTAATTTGTAGTGTATCATTGAAAATACCTTAGAATATATGGTAATTCTAGTCTATCATTGAAAATACCTTATAATATAACGTAATATGCAGTGTATCATTGAAAATACCTTAGAATATATGGTAATTCTAGTCTATCAATGAAAATACCTTATAATATAACGTAATATGCAGTGTATCATTGAAAATACCTTATAATATATAGCAGTTTATCATTGAAAATACCTTTTAATATAACTTAATATGCAGTGTATCATTGAAAATACCTTAGAATATATGGTAATTCTAGTCTATCAATGAAAATACGTTATAATATAACGTAATATGCAGGGTATCATTGAAAATACCTTATAATATATCGTAATTTGTAGTGTATCATTGAAAATACCTTATAATATAACGTAATATGCAGTGTATCATTGAAAATACCTTTTAATATAACTTAATATGCAGTGTATCATTGAAAATACCTTATGATATAACGTAATATGCAGTGTATCATTGAAAATACCTTAGAATATATGGTAATTCTAGTCTATCAATGAAAATACCTTATAATATAACGTAATATCCAGGGTATCATTGAAAATACCTTATAATATATCGTAATTTGTAGTGTATCATTGAAAATACCTTATAATATAACGTAATATGCAGTGTATCAATGTAAATACCTTCTCATATAACGTAATATGCAGTGTATCATTGAAAATACCTTATAATATATCGTTATTTGTAGTGTATCTTTGAAAATACCTTATAATATAACGTAATATGCAGTGTATCATTGAAAATACCTTATAATATATAGTAGTTTATCTTTGAAAATACCTTATAATATAACGTAATATGCAGTGTATCATAGAAAATACCTTATAATATATAGCAGTTTATCATTGAAAATACCTTATAATACAACTTAATATGCAGGGTATCATTGAAAATACCTTGTAATATATCGTAATTTGTAGTGTATCATTGAAAATACCTTAGAATATATGGTAATTCTTGTCTATCAATGAAAATACCTTATAATATAACGTAATTTGTAGTGTATCATTGAAAATACCTTAGAATATATGGTAATTCTAGTCTATCAATGAAAATACCTTATAATATAACGTAATATGCAGTGTATCATTGAAAATACCTTATAATATATAGTAGTTTATCATTGAAAATACCTTATAATATAACGTAAAATGCAGTGTATCATTGAAAATACCTTATAATATATAGCAGTTTATCATTGAAAATACCTTTTAATATAACGTAATATGCAGTGTATCATTGAAAATACCTTATAATATAACGTAATATGCAGGGTATAATTGAAAATACCTTATAATATATCGTAATTTGTAGTGTATCATTGAAAATACCTTATAATATAACGTAATATGCAGTGTATCATTGAAAATACCTTATAATATAACGTAATATGCAGTGCATCATTGAAAATACCTTATAATATCACGTAATATGCAGTGTATCATTGAAAATACCTTATAATTTAACGTAATATGCAGGGTATCATTGAAAATACCTTATAATATAACGTAATATGCAGTGTATCATTGAAAATACCTTATAATATAACGTAATATGCAGGGTATCATTGAAAATACCTTATAATATATCGTAATTTGTAGTGTATCAATGAAAATACCTTCTCATATAACGTAATATGCAGTGTATCATTGAAAATACCTTATAATATATCGTAATTTGTAGTGTATCTTTGAAAATACCTTATAATATATCGTAATTTGTAGTGTATCTTTGAAAATACCTTATAATATAACGTAATATGCAGTGTATCATAGAAAATACCTTATAATATATAGCAGTTTATCATTGAAAATACCTTATAATATAACTTAATATGCAGGGTATCATTGAAAATACCTTATAATATATCGTAATTTGTAGTGTATCATTGAAAATACCTTAGAATATATGGTAATTCTTGTCTATCAATGAAAATACCTTATAATATAACGTAATATGCAGTGTATCATTGAAAATCCCTTATAATATATAGTAGTTTATCATTGAAAATACCTTATAGTATAACGTAATATGCAGTGCATCATTGAAAATACCTTATAATATAACGTAATATGCAGTGTATCATTGAAAATACATTATAATATATAGCAGTTTATCATTGAAAATACCTTTTAATATAACTTAATATGCAGTGTATCATTGAAAATACCTTATGATATAACGTAATATGCAGTGTATCATTGAAAATACCTTAGAATATATGGTAATTCTAGTCTATCAATGAAAATACCTTATAATATAACGTAATATGCAGGGTATCATTGAAAATACCTTATAATATATAGCAGTTTATCATTGAAAATACCTTTTAATATAACTTAATATGCAGTGTATCATTGAAAATACCTTATGATATAACGTAATATGCAGTGTATCATTGTAAATACCTTAGAATATATGGTAATTCTAGTCTATCAATGAAAAAACCTTATAATATAACGTAATATGCAGTGTATCATTGAAAATACCTTATAATATAACGTAATATGCAGTGTATCATTGAAAATACCTTATAATATAACGTAATATGCAGGGTATCATTGAAAATACCTTATAATATATCGTAATTTGTAGTGTATCATTGAAAATACCTTATAATATATAGTAGTTTATCATTGAAAATACCTTATAATATAACGTAATATGCAGTGTATCATTGAAAATACCTTATAATATATAGCAGTTTATCATTGAAAATACCTTTTAATATAACTTAATATGCAGTGTATCATTGAAAATACCTTATGATATAACGTAATATGCAGTGTATCATTGTAAATACCTTAGAATATATGGTAATTCTAGTCTATCAATGAAAAAACCTTATAATATAACGTAATATGCAGTGTATCATTGAAAATACCTTATAATATAACGTAATATGCAGTGTATCATTGAAAATACCTTATAATATAACGTAATATGCAGGGTATCATTGAAAATACCTTATAATATATCGTAATATGCAGGTTATCATTGAAAATACCTTATAATATATCGTAATTTGTAGTGTATCATTGAAAATACCTTAGAATATATCGTAATTTGTAGTGTATCATTGAAAATACCTTAGAATATATGGTAATTCTAGTCTATCATTGAAAATACCTTATAATATAACGTAATATGCAGTGTATCATTGAAAATACCTTATAATATATAGTAGTTTATCATTGAAAATACCTTATAATATAACATAATATGCAGTGTATCATTGAAAATACCTTATGATATAACGTAATATGCAGTGCATCATTGAAAATACCTTATAATATATCGTAATTTGTAGTGTATCATTGAAAATACCTTAGAATATATGGTAATTCTAGTCTATCAATGAAAATACCTTATAATATAACGTAATATGCAGTGTATCATTGAAAATACCTTATAATATATAGTAGTTTATCATTGAAAATACCTTATAATATAACGTAATATGCAGTGTATCATTGAAAATACCTTATAATATATAGCAGTTTATCATTGAAAATACCTTTTAATATAACGTAATATGCAGTGTATCATTAAAAATACCTTATAATATAACGTAATATGCAGTGTATCATTGAAAATACCTTATAATATACGTAATATGCAGGGTATCATTGAAAATACCTTATAATATAACGTAATATGCAGTGTATCATTGAAAATACCTTATAATATATCGTAATGTGTAGTGTATCATTGAAAATACCTTATAGTATAACGTAATATGCAGTGCATCATTGAAAATACCTTATAATATAACGTAATATGCAGTGCATCATTGAAAATACCTTATAATATAACGTAATATGCAGTGTATCATTGAAAATACCTTAGAATATATGGTAATTCTAGTCTATCATTGAAAATACCTTAGAATATATGGTAATTCTAGTCTATCAATGAAAATACCTTATAATATAACGTAATATGCAGTGTATCATTGAAAATACCTTATAATATATAGTAGTTTATCATTGAAAATACCTTATAATCTAACGTAATATGCAGTGTATCATTGAAAATACCTTATAATATAACGTAATATGCAGGGTATCATTGAAAATACCTTATAATATAACGTAATATGCAGTGTATCATTGAAAATACCTTATAATATAACGTAATATGCAGGTTATCATTGAAAATACCTTATAATATATCGTAATTTGTAGTGTATCATTGAAAATACCTTAGAATATATCGTAATTTGTAGTGTATCATTGAAAATACCTTAGAATATATGGTAATTCTAGTCTATCATTGAAAATACCTTATAATATAACGTAATATGCAGTGTATCATTGAAAATACCTTATAATATATAGTAGTTTATCATTGAAAATACCTTATAATATAACATAATATGCAGTGTATCATTGAAAATACCTTATGATATAACGTAATATGCAGTGCATCATTGAAAATACCTTATAATATAACGTAATATGCAGTGCATCATTGAAAATACCTTATAATATAACGTAATATGCAGTGTATCATTGAAAATACCTTATAATATAACGTAATATGCAGGTTATCATTGAAAATACCTTATAATATATCGTAATTTGTAGTGTATCATTGAAAATACCTTATAATATATAGTAGTTTATCATTGAAAATACCTTTTAATATAACTTAATATGCAGTGTATCATTGAAAATACCTTATGATATAACGTAATATGCAGTGTATCATTGAAAATACCTTATAATATAACGTAATATGCAGGTTATCATTGAAAATACCTTATAATATAACGTAATATGCAGGGTATCATTGAAAATACCTTATAATATATCGTAACTTGTAGTGTATCAATGAAAATACCTTCTCATATAACGTAATATGCAGTGTATCATTGAAAATACCTTATAATATATAGTAGTTTATCATTGAAAATACCTTATAATATAATGTAATATGCTGTGTATCA
Source organism: Lasioglossum lativentre (assembly GCA_916610255.1). Taxonomy (NCBI): domain Eukaryota; kingdom Metazoa; phylum Arthropoda; class Insecta; order Hymenoptera; family Halictidae; genus Lasioglossum; species Lasioglossum lativentre. The sequence continues at coordinate 54,729 of CAKAJI010000908.1, forward strand.
TTGAAAATACCTTATAATATATCGTAATTTGTATTGTATCATTGAAAATACATTATAGTATAACGTAATATGCAGTGCATCAATGAAAATACCTTATAATATCACGTAATATGCAGTGTATCATTGAAAATACCTTATAATATAACGTAATATGCAGGGTATCATTGAAAATACCTTATAATATATAGCAGTTTATCATTGAAAATACCTTTTAATATAACTTAATATGCAGTGTATCATTGAAAATACCTTATGATATAACGTAATATGCAGTGTATCATTGAAAATACCTTAGAATATATGGTAATTCTAGTCTATCAATGAAAATACGTTATAATATAACGTAATATGCAGGGTATCATTGAAAATACCTTATAATATATCGTAATTTGTAGTGTATCATTGAAAATACCTTATAATATAACGTAATATGCAGTGTATCATTGAAAATACCTTTTAATATAACTTAATATGCAGTGTATCATTGAAAATACCTTATGATATAACGTAATATGCAGTGTATCATTGAAAATACCTTAGAATATATGGTAATTCTAGTCTATCAATGAAAATACCTTATAATATAACGTAATATCCAGGGTATCATTGAAAATACCTTACAATATATCGTAATTTGTAGTGTATCATTGAAAATACCTTATAATATAACGTAATATGCAGTGTATCAATGTAAATACCTTCTCATATAACGTAATATGCAGTGTATCATTGAAAATACCTTATAATATATCGTTATTTGTAGTGTATCTTTGAAAATACCTTATAATATAACGTAATATGCAGTGTATCATTGAAAATACCTTATAATATATAGTAGTTTATCTTTGAAAATACCTTATAATATAACGTAATATGCAGTGTATCATTGAAAATACCTTATAATATATAGTAGTTTATCATTGAAAATACCTTATAATATAACGTAAAATGCAGTGTATCATTGAAAATACCTTATAATATATAGCAGTTTATCATTGAAAATACCTTTTAATATAACGTAATATGCAGTGTATCATTGAAAATACCTTATAATATAACGTAATATGCAGGGTATAATTGAAAATACCTTATAATATATCGTAATTTGTAGTGTATCATTGAAAATACCTTATAATATAACGTAATATGCAGTGTATCATTGAAAATACCTTATAATATAACGTAATATGCAGTGCATCATTGAAAATACCTTATAATATCACGTAATATGCAGTGTATCATTGAAAATACCTTATAATTTAACGTAATATGCAGGGTATCATTGAAAATACCTTATAATATAACGTAATATGCAGTGTATCATTGAAAATACCTTATAATATAACGTAATATGCAGGGTATCATTGAAAATACCTTATAATATATCGTAATTTGTAGTGTATCAATGAAAATACCTTCTCATATAACGTAATATGCAGTGTATCATTGAAAATACCTTATAATATATCGTAATTTGTAGTGTATCTTTGAAAATACCTTATAATATATCGTAATTTGTAGTGTATCTTTGAAAATACCTTATAATATAACGTAATATGCAGTGTATCATAGAAAATACCTTACAAATATATAGCAGTTTATCATTGAAAATACCTTATAATATAACTTAATATGCAGGGTATCATTGAAAATACCTTATAATATATCGTAATTTGTAGTGTATCATTGAAAATACCTTAGAATATATGGTAATTCTTGTCTATCAATGAAAATACCTTATAATATAACGTAATATGCAGTGTATCATTGAAAATCCCTTATAATATATAGTAGTTTATCATTGAAAATACCTTATAGTATAACGTAATATGCAGTGCATCATTGAAAATACCTTATAATATAACGTAATATGCAGTGTATCATTGAAAATACCTTATAATATATAGCAGTTTATCATTGAAAATACCTTTTAATATAACTTAATATGCAGTGTATCATTGAAAATACCTTATGATATAACGTAATATGCAGTGTATCATTGAAAATACCTTAGAATATATGGTAATTCTAGTCTATCAATGAAAATACCTTATAATATAACGTAATATGCAGGGTATCATTGAAAATACCTTATAATATATAGCAGTTTATCATTGAAAATACCTTTTAATATAACTTAATATGCAGTGTATCATTGAAAATACCTTATGATATAACGTAATATGCAGTGTATCATTGTAAATACCTTAGAATATATGGTAATTCTAGTCTATCAATGAAAAAACCTTATAATATAACGTAATATGCAGTGTATCATTGAAAATACCTTATAATATAACGTAATATGCAGTGTATCATTGAAAATACCTTATAATATAACGTAATATGCAGGGTATCATTGAAAATACCTTATAATATAACGTAATATGCAGTGTATCATTGAAAATACCTTATAATATATCGTAATGTGTAGTGTATCATTGAAAATACCTTATAGTATAACGTAATATGCAGTGCATCATTGAAAATACCTTATAATATAACGTAATATGCAGTGCATCATTGAAATACCTTATAATATAACGTAATATGCAGTGTATCATTGAAAATACCTTAGAATATATGGTAATTCTAGTCTATCATTGAAAATACCTTAGAATATATGGTAATTCTAGTCTATCAATGAAAATACCTTATAATATAACGTAATATGCAGTGTATCATTGAAAATACCTTATAATATATAGTAGTTTATCATTGAAAATACCTTATAATCTAACGTAATATGCAGTGTATCATTGAAAATACCTTATAATATAACGTAATATGCAGGGTATCATTTGAAAATACCTTATAATATAACGTATATGCAGTGTATCATTGAAAATACCTTATAATATAACGTAATATGCAGGTTATCATTGAAAATACCTTATAATATATCGTAATTTGTAGTGTATCATTGAAAATACCTTAGAATATATCGTAATTTGTAGTGTATCATTGAAAATACCTTAGAATATATGGTAATTCTAGTCTATCATTGAAAATACCTTATAATATAACGTAATATGCAGTGTATCATTGAAAATACCTTATAATATATAGTAGTTTATCATTGAAAATACCTTATAATATAACATAATATGCAGTGTATCATTGAAAATACCTTATGATATACGTAATATGCAGTGCATCATTGAAAATACCTTATAATATAACGTAATATGCAGTGCATCATTGAAAATACCTTATAATATAACGTAATATGCAGTGTATCATTGAAAATACCTTATAATATAACGTAATATGCAGTTATCATTGAAAAATACCTTATAATATA
>CAKAJI010000909.1:0-22500 GCA_916610255.1 Lasioglossum lativentre
TCTCTCGGACGCGTATTTACCGAGTTAACTTCCGGCGAGTCGCTTAGGTATCGCTGGAACGATAAAATTGCTAAGTACCGCGCCGTGTCGGTTAGACGGTTCGCGGTAAGAGTAAACTTTTTTCCTATCGTTCCTAGATGATTTTAAACGTTATATTCGTGGTAAACTGTGCATACGAAACCGTGTGTCGTGACGCCAGTTCTCTCGGACGCGTATTTACCGAGTTAACTTCCGGCGAGTCGCTTAGGTATCGCTGGAACGATAAAATTGCTAAGTACCGCGCCGTGTCGGTTAGACGGTTCGCGGTAAGAGTAAACTTTTTTCCTATCGTTCCTAGATGATTTTAAACGTTATATTCGTGGTAAACTGTGCATACGAAACCGTGTGTCGTGACGCCAGTTCTCTCGGACGCGTATTTACCGAGTTAACTTCCGGCGAGTCGCTTAGGTATCGCTGGAACGATAAAATTGCTAAGTACCGCGCCGTGTCGGTTAGACGGTTCGCGGTAAGAGTAAACTTTTTTCCTATCGTTCCTAGATGATTTTAAACGTTATATTCGTGGTAAACTGTGCATACGAAACCGTGTGTCGTGACGCCAGTTCTCTCGGACGCGTATTTACCGAGTTAACTTCCGGCGAGTCGCTTAGGTATCGCTGGAACGATAAAATTGCTAAGTACCGCGCCGTGTCGGTTAGACGGTTCGCGGTAAGAGTAAACTTTTTTCCTATCGTTCCTAGATGATTTTAAACGTTATATTCGTGGTAAACTGTGCATACGAAACCGTGTGTCGTGACGCCAGTTCTCTCGGACGCGTATTTACCGAGTTAACTTCCGGCGAGTCGCTTAGGTATCGCTGGAACGATAAAATTGCTAAGTACCGCGCCGTGTCGGTTAGACGGTTCGCGGTAAGAGTAAACTTTTTTCCTATCGTTCCTAGATGATTTTAAACGTTATATTCGTGGTAAACTGTGCATACGAAACCGTGTGTCGTGACGCCAGTTCTCTCGGACGCGTATTTACCGAGTTAACTTCCGGCGAGTCGCTTAGGTATCGCTGGAACGATAAAATTGCTAAGTACCGCGCCGTGTCGGTTAGACGGTTCGCGGTAAGAGTAAACTTTTTTCCTATCGTTCCTAGATGATTTTAAACGTTATATTCGTGGTAAACTGTGCATACGAAACCGTGTGTCGTGACGCCAGTTCTCTCGGACGCGTATTTACCGAGTTAACTTCCGGCGAGTCGCTTAGGTATCGCTGGAACGATAAAATTGCTAAGTACCGCGCCGTGTCGGTTAGACGGTTCGCGGTAAGAGTAAACTTTTTTCCTATCGTTCCTAGATGATTTTAAACGTTATATTCGTGGTAAACTGTGCATACGAAACCGTGTGTCGTGACGCCAGTTCTCTCGGACGCGTATTTACCGAGTTAACTTCCGGCGAGTCGCTTAGGTATCGCTGGAACGATAAAATTGCTAAGTACCGCGCCGTGTCGGTTAGACGGTTCGCGGTAAGAGTAAACTTTTTTCCTATCGTTCCTAGATGATTTTAAACGTTATATTCGTGGTAAACTGTGCATACGAAACCGTGTGTCGTGACGCCAGTTCTCTCGGACGCGTATTTACCGAGTTAACTTCCGGCGAGTCGCTTAGGTATCGCTGGAACGATAAAATTGCTAAGTACCGCGCCGTGTCGGTTAGACGGTTCGCGGTAAGAGTAAACTTTTTTCCTATCGTTCCTAGATGATTTTAAACGTTATATTCGTGGTAAACTGTGCATACGAAACCGTGTGTCGTGACGCCAGTTCTCTCGGACGCGTATTTACCGAGTTAACTTCCGGCGAGTCGCTTAGGTATCGCTGGAACGATAAAATTGCTAAGTACCGCGCCGTGTCGGTTAGACGGTTCGCGGTAAGAGTAAACTTTTTTCCTATCGTTCCTAGATGATTTTAAACGTTATATTCGTGGTAAACTGTGCATACGAAACCGTGTGTCGTGACGCCAGTTCTCTCGGACGCGTATTTACCGAGTTAACTTCCGGCGAGTCGCTTAGGTATCGCTGGAACGATAAAATTGCTAAGTACCGCGCCGTGTCGGTTAGACGGTTCGCGGTAAGAGTAAACTTTTTTCCTATCGTTCCTAGATGATTTTAAACGTTATATTCGTGGTAAACTGTGCATACGAAACCGTGTGTCGTGACGCCAGTTCTCTCGGACGCGTATTTACCGAGTTAACTTCCGGCGAGTCGCTTAGGTATCGCTGGAACGATAAAATTGCTAAGTACCGCGCCGTGTCGGTTAGACGGTTCGCGGTAAGAGTAAACTTTTTTCCTATCGTTCCTAGATGATTTTAAACGTTATATTCGTGGTAAACTGTGCATACGAAACCGTGTGTCGTGACGCCAGTTCTCTCGGACGCGTATTTACCGAGTTAACTTCCGGCGAGTCGCTTAGGTATCGCTGGAACGATAAAATTGCTAAGTACCGCGCCGTGTCGGTTAGACGGTTCGCGGTAAGAGTAAACTTTTTTCCTATCGTTCCTAGATGATTTTAAACGTTATATTCGTGGTAAACTGTGCATACGAAACCGTGTGTCGTGACGCCAGTTCTCTCGGACGCGTATTTACCGAGTTAACTTCCGGCGAGTCGCTTAGGTATCGCTGGAACGATAAAATTGCTAAGTACCGCGCCGTGTCGGTTAGACGGTTCGCGGTAAGAGTAAACTTTTTTCCTATCGTTCCTAGATGATTTTAAACGTTATATTCGTGGTAAACTGTGCATACGAAACCGTGTGTCGTGACGCCAGTTCTCTCGGACGCGTATTTACCGAGTTAACTTCCGGCGAGTCGCTTAGGTATCGCTGGAACGATAAAATTGCTAAGTACCGCGCCGTGTCGGTTAGACGGTTCGCGGTAAGAGTAAACTTTTTTCCTATCGTTCCTAGATGATTTTAAACGTTATATTCGTGGTAAACTGTGCATACGAAACCGTGTGTCGTGACGCCAGTTCTCTCGGACGCGTATTTACCGAGTTAACTTCCGGCGAGTCGCTTAGGTATCGCTGGAACGATAAAATTGCTAAGTACCGCGCCGTGTCGGTTAGACGGTTCGCGGTAAGAGTAAACTTTTTTCCTATCGTTCCTAGATGATTTTAAACGTTATATTCGTGGTAAACTGTGCATACGAAACCGTGTGTCGTGACGCCAGTTCTCTCGGACGCGTATTTACCGAGTTAACTTCCGGCGAGTCGCTTAGGTATCGCTGGAACGATAAAATTGCTAAGTACCGCGCCGTGTCGGTTAGACGGTTCGCGGTAAGAGTAAACTTTTTTCCTATCGTTCCTAGATGATTTTAAACGTTATATTCGTGGTAAACTGTGCATACGAAACCGTGTGTCGTGACGCCAGTTCTCTCGGACGCGTATTTACCGAGTTAACTTCCGGCGAGTCGCTTAGGTATCGCTGGAACGATAAAATTGCTAAGTACCGCGCCGTGTCGGTTAGACGGTTCGCGGTAAGAGTAAACTTTTTTCCTATCGTTCCTAGATGATTTTAAACGTTATATTCGTGGTAAACTGTGCATACGAAACCGTGTGTCGTGACGCCAGTTCTCTCGGACGCGTATTTACCGAGTTAACTTCCGGCGAGTCGCTTAGGTATCGCTGGAACGATAAAATTGCTAAGTACCGCGCCGTGTCGGTTAGACGGTTCGCGGTAAGAGTAAACTTTTTTCCTATCGTTCCTAGATGATTTTAAACGTTATATTCGTGGTAAACTGTGCATACGAAACCGTGTGTCGTGACGCCAGTTCTCTCGGACGCGTATTTACCGAGTTAACTTCCGGCGAGTCGCTTAGGTATCGCTGGAACGATAAAATTGCTAAGTACCGCGCCGTGTCGGTTAGACGGTTCGCGGTAAGAGTAAACTTTTTTCCTATCGTTCCTAGATGATTTTAAACGTTATATTCGTGGTAAACTGTGCATACGAAACCGTGTGTCGTGACGCCAGTTCTCTCGGACGCGTATTTACCGAGTTAACTTCCGGCGAGTCGCTTAGGTATCGCTGGAACGATAAAATTGCTAAGTACCGCGCCGTGTCGGTTAGACGGTTCGCGGTAAGAGTAAACTTTTTTCCTATCGTTCCTAGATGATTTTAAACGTTATATTCGTGGTAAACTGTGCATACGAAACCGTGTGTCGTGACGCCAGTTCTCTCGGACGCGTATTTACCGAGTTAACTTCCGGCGAGTCGCTTAGGTATCGCTGGAACGATAAAATTGCTAAGTACCGCGCCGTGTCGGTTAGACGGTTCGCGGTAAGAGTAAACTTTTTTCCTATCGTTCCTAGATGATTTTAAACGTTATATTCGTGGTAAACTGTGCATACGAAACCGTGTGTCGTGACGCCAGTTCTCTCGGACGCGTATTTACCGAGTTAACTTCCGGCGAGTCGCTTAGGTATCGCTGGAACGATAAAATTGCTAAGTACCGCGCCGTGTCGGTTAGACGGTTCGCGGTAAGAGTAAACTTTTTTCCTATCGTTCCTAGATGATTTTAAACGTTATATTCGTGGTAAACTGTGCATACGAAACCGTGTGTCGTGACGCCAGTTCTCTCGGACGCGTATTTACCGAGTTAACTTCCGGCGAGTCGCTTAGGTATCGCTGGAACGATAAAATTGCTAAGTACCGCGCCGTGTCGGTTAGACGGTTCGCGGTAAGAGTAAACTTTTTTCCTATCGTTCCTAGATGATTTTAAACGTTATATTCGTGGTAAACTGTGCATACGAAACCGTGTGTCGTGACGCCAGTTCTCTCGGACGCGTATTTACCGAGTTAAGCGTTCTCGGCGAGTCGCTTAGGTATCGCTGGAACGATAAAATTGCTAAGTACCGCGCCGTGTCGGTTAGACGGTTCGCGGTAAGAGTAAACTTTTTTCCTATCGTTCCTAGATGATTTTAAACGTTATATTAGTGGTAAACTGTGCATACGAAACCGTGTGTCGTGACGCCAGTTCTCTCGGACGCGTATTTACCGAGTTAACTTCCGGCGAGTCGCTTAGGTATCGCTGGAACGATAAAATTGCTAAGTACCGCGCCGTGTCGGTTAGACGGTTCGCGGTAAGAGTAAACTTTTTTCCTATCGTTCCTATATGATTTTAAACGTTATATTCGTGGTAAACTGTGCATACGAAACCGTGTGTCGTGACGCCAGTTCTCTCGGACGCGTATTTACCGAGTTAACTTCCGGCGAGTCGCTTAGGTATCGCTGGAACGATAAAATTGCTAAGTACCGCGCCGTGTCGGTTAGACGGTTCGCGGTAAGAGTAAACTTTTTTCCTATCGTTCCTAGATGATTTTAAACGTTATATTCGTGGTAAACTGTGCATACGAAACCGTGTGTCGTGACGCCAGTTCTCTCGGACGCGTATTTACCGAGTTAACTTCCGGCGAGTCGCTTAGGTATCGCTGGAACGATAAAATTGCTAAGTACCGCGCCGTGTCGGTTAGACGGTTCGCGGTAAGAGTAAACTTTTTTCCTATCGTTCCTAGATGATTTTAAACGTTATATTCGTGGTAAACTGTGCATACGAAACCGTGTGTCGTGACGCCAGTTCTCTCGGACGCGTATTTACCGAGTTAACTTCCGGCGAGTCGCTTAGGTATCGCTGGAACGATAAAATTGCTAAGTACCGCGCCGTGTCGGTTAGACGGTTCGCGGTAAGAGTAAACTTTTTTCCTATCGTTCCTAGATGATTTTAAACGTTATATTCGTGGTAAACTGTGCATACGAAACCGTGTGTCGTGACGCCAGTTCTCTCGGACGCGTATTTACCGAGTTAACTTCCGGCGAGTCGCTTAGGTATCGCTGGAACGATAAAATTGCTAAGTACCGCGCCGTGTCGGTTAGACGGTTCGCGGTAAGAGTAAACTTTTTTCCTATCGTTCCTAGATGATTTTAAACGTTATATTCGTGGTAAACTGTGCATACGAAACCGTGTGTCGTGACGCCAGTTCTCTCGGACGCGTATTTACCGAGTTAACTTCCGGCGAGTCGCTTAGGTATCGCTGGAACGATAAAATTGCTAAGTACCGCGCCGTGTCGGTTAGACGGTTCGCGGTAAGAGTAAACTTTTTTCCTATCGTTCCTAGATGATTTTAAACGTTATATTCGTGGTAAACTGTGCATACGAAACCGTGTGTCGTGACGCCAGTTCTCTCGGACGCGTATTTACCGAGTTAACTTCCGGCGAGTCGCTTAGGTATCGCTGGAACGATAAAATTGCTAAGTACCGCGCCGTGTCGGTTAGACGGTTCGCGGTAAGAGTAAACTTTTTTCCTATCGTTCCTAGATGATTTTAAACGTTATATTCGTGGTAAACTGTGCATACGAAACCGTGTGTCGTGACGCCAGTTCTCTCGGACGCGTATTTACCGAGTTAACTTCCGGCGAGTCGCTTAGGTATCGCTGGAACGATAAAATTGCTAAGTACCGCGCCGTGTCGGTTAGACGGTTCGCGGTAAGAGTAAACTTTTTTCCTATCGTTCCTAGATGATTTTAAACGTTATATTCGTGGTAAACTGTGCATACGAAACCGTGTGTCGTGACGCCAGTTCTCTCGGACGCGTATTTACCGAGTTAACTTCCGGCGAGTCGCTTAGGTATCGCTGGAACGATAAAATTGCTAAGTACCGCGCCGTGTCGGTTAGACGGTTCGCGGTAAGAGTAAACTTTTTTCCTATCGTTCCTAGATGATTTTAAACGTTATATTCGTGGTAAACTGTGCATACGAAACCGTGTGTCGTGACGCCAGTTCTCTCGGACGCGTATTTACCGAGTTAACTTCCGGCGAGTCGCTTAGGTATCGCTGGAACGATAAAATTGCTAAGTACCGCGCCGTGTCGGTTAGACGGTTCGCGGTAAGAGTAAACTTTTTTCCTATCGTTCCTAGATGATTTTAAACGTTATATTCGTGGTAAACTGTGCATACGAAACCGTGTGTCGTGACGCCAGTTCTCTCGGACGCGTATTTACCGAGTTAACTTCCGGCGAGTCGCTTAGGTATCGCTGGAACGATAAAATTGCTAAGTACCGCGCCGTGTCGGTTAGACGGTTCGCGGTAAGAGTAAACTTTTTTCCTATCGTTCCTAGATGATTTTAAACGTTATATTCGTGGTAAACTGTGCATACGAAACCGTGTGTCGTGACGCCAGTTCTCTCGGACGCGTATTTACCGAGTTAACTTCCGGCGAGTCGCTTAGGTATCGCTGGAACGATAAAATTGCTAAGTACCGCGCCGTGTCGGTTAGACGGTTCGCGGTAAGAGTAAACTTTTTTCCTATCGTTCCTAGATGATTTTAAACGTTATATTCGTGGTAAACTGTGCATACGAAACCGTGTGTCGTGACGCCAGTTCTCTCGGACGCGTATTTACCGAGTTAACTTCCGGCGAGTCGCTTAGGTATCGCTGGAACGATAAAATTGCTAAGTACCGCGCCGTGTCGGTTAGACGGTTCGCGGTAAGAGTAAACTTTTTTCCTATCGTTCCTAGATGATTTTAAACGTTATATTCGTGGTAAACTGTGCATACGAAACCGTGTGTCGTGACGCCAGTTCTCTCGGACGCGTATTTACCGAGTTAACTTCCGGCGAGTCGCTTAGGTATCGCTGGAACGATAAAATTGCTAAGTACCGCGCCGTGTCGGTTAGACGGTTCGCGGTAAGAGTAAACTTTTTTCCTATCGTTCCTAGATGATTTTAAACGTTATATTCGTGGTAAACTGTGCATACGAAACCGTGTGTCGTGACGCCAGTTCTCTCGGACGCGTATTTACCGAGTTAACTTCCGGCGAGTCGCTTAGGTATCGCTGGAACGATAAAATTGCTAAGTACCGCGCCGTGTCGGTTAGACGGTTCGCGGTAAGAGTAAACTTTTTTCCTATCGTTCCTAGATGATTTTAAACGTTATATTCGTGGTAAACTGTGCATACGAAACCGTGTGTCGTGACGCCAGTTCTCTCGGACGCGTATTTACCGAGTTAACTTCCGGCGAGTCGCTTAGGTATCGCTGGAACGATAAAATTGCTAAGTACCGCGCCGTGTCGGTTAGACGGTTCGCGGTAAGAGTAAACTTTTTTCCTATCGTTCCTAGATGATTTTAAACGTTATATTCGTGGTAAACTGTGCATACGAAACCGTGTGTCGTGACGCCAGTTCTCTCGGACGCGTATTTACCGAGTTAACTTCCGGCGAGTCGCTTAGGTATCGCTGGAACGATAAAATTGCTAAGTACCGCGCCGTGTCGGTTAGACGGTTCGCGGTAAGAGTAAACTTTTTTCCTATCGTTCCTAGATGATTTTAAACGTTATATTCGTGGTAAACTGTGCATACGAAACCGTGTGTCGTGACGCCAGTTCTCTCGGACGCGTATTTACCGAGTTAACTTCCGGCGAGTCGCTTAGGTATCGCTGGAACGATAAAATTGCTAAGTACCGCGCCGTGTCGGTTAGACGGTTCGCGGTAAGAGTAAACTTTTTTCCTATCGTTCCTAGATGATTTTAAACGTTATATTCGTGGTAAACTGTGCATACGAAACCGTGTGTCGTGACGCCAGTTCTCTCGGACGCGTATTTACCGAGTTAACTTCCGGCGAGTCGCTTAGGTATCGCTGGAACGATAAAATTGCTAAGTACCGCGCCGTGTCGGTTAGACGGTTCGCGGTAAGAGTAAACTTTTTTCCTATCGTTCCTAGATGATTTTAAACGTTATATTCGTGGTAAACTGTGCATACGAAACCGTGTGTCGTGACGCCAGTTCTCTCGGACGCGTATTTACCGAGTTAACTTCCGGCGAGTCGCTTAGGTATCGCTGGAACGATAAAATTGCTAAGTACCGCGCCGTGTCGGTTAGACGGTTCGCGGTAAGAGTAAACTTTTTTCCTATCGTTCCTAGATGATTTTAAACGTTATATTCGTGGTAAACTGTGCATACGAAACCGTGTGTCGTGACGCCAGTTCTCTCGGACGCGTATTTACCGAGTTAACTTCCGGCGAGTCGCTTAGGTATCGCTGGAACGATAAAATTGCTAAGTACCGCGCCGTGTCGGTTAGACGGTTCGCGGTAAGAGTAAACTTTTTTCCTATCGTTCCTAGATGATTTTAAACGTTATATTCGTGGTAAACTGTGCATACGAAACCGTGTGTCGTGACGCCAGTTCTCTCGGACGCGTATTTACCGAGTTAACTTCCGGCGAGTCGCTTAGGTATCGCTGGAACGATAAAATTGCTAAGTACCGCGCCGTGTCGGTTAGACGGTTCGCGGTAAGAGTAAACTTTTTTCCTATCGTTCCTAGATGATTTTAAACGTTATATTCGTGGTAAACTGTGCATACGAAACCGTGTGTCGTGACGCCAGTTCTCTCGGACGCGTATTTACCGAGTTAACTTCCGGCGAGTCGCTTAGGTATCGCTGGAACGATAAAATTGCTAAGTACCGCGCCGTGTCGGTTAGACGGTTCGCGGTAAGAGTAAACTTTTTTCCTATCGTTCCTAGATGATTTTAAACGTTATATTCGTGGTAAACTGTGCATACGAAACCGTGTGTCGTGACGCCAGTTCTCTCGGACGCGTATTTACCGAGTTAACTTCCGGCGAGTCGCTTAGGTATCGCTGGAACGATAAAATTGCTAAGTACCGCGCCGTGTCGGTTAGACGGTTCGCGGTAAGAGTAAACTTTTTTCCTATCGTTCCTAGATGATTTTAAACGTTATATTCGTGGTAAACTGTGCATACGAAACCGTGTGTCGTGACGCCAGTTCTCTCGGACGCGTATTTACCGAGTTAACTTCCGGCGAGTCGCTTAGGTATCGCTGGAACGATAAAATTGCTAAGTACCGCGCCGTGTCGGTTAGACGGTTCGCGGTAAGAGTAAACTTTTTTCCTATCGTTCCTAGATGATTTTAAACGTTATATTCGTGGTAAACTGTGCATACGAAACCGTGTGTCGTGACGCCAGTTCTCTCGGACGCGTATTTACCGAGTTAACTTCCGGCGAGTCGCTTAGGTATCGCTGGAACGATAAAATTGCTAAGTACCGCGCCGTGTCGGTTAGACGGTTCGCGGTAAGAGTAAACTTTTTTCCTATCGTTCCTAGATGATTTTAAACGTTATATTCGTGGTAAACTGTGCATACGAAACCGTGTGTCGTGACGCCAGTTCTCTCGGACGCGTATTTACCGAGTTAACTTCCGGCGAGTCGCTTAGGTATCGCTGGAACGATAAAATTGCTAAGTACCGCGCCGTGTCGGTTAGACGGTTCGCGGTAAGAGTAAACTTTTTTCCTATCGTTCCTAGATGATTTTAAACGTTATATTCGTGGTAAACTGTGCATACGAAACCGTGTGTCGTGACGCCAGTTCTCTCGGACGCGTATTTACCGAGTTAACTTCCGGCGAGTCGCTTAGGTATCGCTGGAACGATAAAATTGCTAAGTACCGCGCCGTGTCGGTTAGACGGTTCGCGGTAAGAGTAAACTTTTTTCCTATCGTTCCTAGATGATTTTAAACGTTATATTCGTGGTAAACTGTGCATACGAAACCGTGTGTCGTGACGCCAGTTCTCTCGGACGCGTATTTACCGAGTTAACTTCCGGCGAGTCGCTTAGGTATCGCTGGAACGATAAAATTGCTAAGTACCGCGCCGTGTCGGTTAGACGGTTCGCGGTAAGAGTAAACTTTTTTCCTATCGTTCCTAGATGATTTTAAACGTTATATTCGTGGTAAACTGTGCATACGAAACCGTGTGTCGTGACGCCAGTTCTCTCGGACGCGTATTTACCGAGTTAACTTCCGGCGAGTCGCTTAGGTATCGCTGGAACGATAAAATTGCTAAGTACCGCGCCGTGTCGGTTAGACGGTTCGCGGTAAGAGTAAACTTTTTTCCTATCGTTCCTAGATGATTTTAAACGTTATATTCGTGGTAAACTGTGCATACGAAACCGTGTGTCGTGACGCCAGTTCTCTCGGACGCGTATTTACCGAGTTAACTTCCGGCGAGTCGCTTAGGTATCGCTGGAACGATAAAATTGCTAAGTACCGCGCCGTGTCGGTTAGACGGTTCGCGGTAAGAGTAAACTTTTTTCCTATCGTTCCTAGATGATTTTAAACGTTATATTCGTGGTAAACTGTGCATACGAAACCGTGTGTCGTGACGCCAGTTCTCTCGGACGCGTATTTACCGAGTTAACTTCCGGCGAGTCGCTTAGGTATCGCTGGAACGATAAAATTGCTAAGTACCGCGCCGTGTCGGTTAGACGGTTCGCGGTAAGAGTAAACTTTTTTCCTATCGTTCCTAGATGATTTTAAACGTTATATTCGTGGTAAACTGTGCATACGAAACCGTGTGTCGTGACGCCAGTTCTCTCGGACGCGTATTTACCGAGTTAACTTCCGGCGAGTCGCTTAGGTATCGCTGGAACGATAAAATTGCTAAGTACCGCGCCGTGTCGGTTAGACGGTTCGCGGTAAGAGTAAACTTTTTTCCTATCGTTCCTAGATGATTTTAAACGTTATATTCGTGGTAAACTGTGCTTACGAAACCGTGTGTCGTGACGCCAGTTCTCTCGGACGCGTATTTACCGAGTTAACTTCCGGCGAGTCGCTTAGGTATCGCTGGAACGATAAAATTGCTAAGTACCGCGCCGTGTCGGTTAGACGGTTCGCGGTAAGAGTAAACTTTTTTCCTATCGTTCCTAGATGATTTTAAACGTTATATTCGTGGTAAACTGTGCATACGAAACCGTGTGTCGTGACGCCAGTTCTCTCGGACGCGTATTTACCGAGTTAACTTCCGGCGAGTCGCTTAGGTATCGCTGGAACGATAAAATTGCTAAGTACCGCGCCGTGTCGGTTAGACGGTTCGCGGTAAGAGTAAACTTTTTTCCTATCGTTCCTAGATGATTTTAAACGTTATATTCGTGGTAAACTGTGCATACGAAACCGTGTGTCGTGACGCCAGTTCTCTCGGACGCGTATTTACCGAGTTAACTTCCGGCGAGTCGCTTAGGTATCGCTGGAACGATAAAATTGCTAAGTACCGCGCCGTGTCGGTTAGACGGTTCGCGGTAAGAGTAAACTTTTTTCCTATCGTTCCTAGATGATTTTAAACGTTATATTCGTGGTAAACTGTGCATACGAAACCGTGTGTCGTGACGCCAGTTCTCTCGGACGCGTATTTACCGAGTTAACTTCCGGCGAGTCGCTTAGGTATCGCTGGAACGATAAAATTGCTAAGTACCGCGCCGTGTCGGTTAGACGGTTCGCGGTAAGAGTAAACTTTTTTCCTATCGTTCCTAGATGATTTTAAACGTTATATTCGTGGTAAACTGTGCATACGAAACCGTGTGTCGTGACGCCAGTTCTCTCGGACGCGTATTTACCGAGTTAACTTCCGGCGAGTCGCTTAGGTATCGCTGGAACGATAAAATTGCTAAGTACCGCGCCGTGTCGGTTAGACGGTTCGCGGTAAGAGTAAACTTTTTTCCTATCGTTCCTAGATGATTTTAAACGTTATATTCGTGGTAAACTGTGCATACGAAACCGTGTGTCGTGACGCCAGTTCTCTCGGACGCGTATTTACCGAGTTAACTTCCGGCGAGTCGCTTAGGTATCGCTGGAACGATAAAATTGCTAAGTACCGCGCCGTGTCGGTTAGACGGTTCGCGGTAAGAGTAAACTTTTTTCCTATCGTTCCTAGATGATTTTAAACGTTATATTCGTGGTAAACTGTGCATACGAAACCGTGTGTCGTGACGCCAGTTCTCTCGGACGCGTATTTACCGAGTTAACTTCCGGCGAGTCGCTTAGGTATCGCTGGAACGATAAAATTGCTAAGTACCGCGCCGTGTCGGTTAGACGGTTCGCGGTAAGAGTAAACTTTTTTCCTATCGTTCCTAGATGATTTTAAACGTTATATTCGTGGTAAACTGTGCATACGAAACCGTGTGTCGTGACGCCAGTTCTCTCGGACGCGTATTTACCGAGTTAACTTCCGGCGAGTCGCTTAGGTATCGCTGGAACGATAAAATTGCTAAGTACCGCGCCGTGTCGGTTAGACGGTTCGCGGTAAGAGTAAACTTTTTTCCTATCGTTCCTAGATGATTTTAAACGTTATATTCGTGGTAAACTGTGCATACGAAACCGTGTGTCGTGACGCCAGTTCTCTCGGACGCGTATTTACCGAGTTAACTTCCGGCGAGTCGCTTAGGTATCGCTGGAACGATAAAATTGCTAAGTACCGCGCCGTGTCGGTTAGACGGTTCGCGGTAAGAGTAAACTTTTTTCCTATCGTTCCTAGATGATTTTAAACGTTATATTCGTGGTAAACTGTGCATACGAAACCGTGTGTCGTGACGCCAGTTCTCTCGGACGCGTATTTACCGAGTTAACTTCCGGCGAGTCGCTTAGGTATCGCTGGAACGATAAAATTGCTAAGTACCGCGCCGTGTCGGTTAGACGGTTCGCGGTAAGAGTAAACTTTTTTCCTATCGTTCCTAGATGATTTTAAACGTTATATTCGTGGTAAACTGTGCATACGAAACCGTGTGTCGTGACGCCAGTTCTCTCGGACGCGTATTTACCGAGTTAACTTCCGGCGAGTCGCTTAGGTATCGCTGGAACGATAAAATTGCTAAGTACCGCGCCGTGTCGGTTAGACGGTTCGCGGTAAGAGTAAACTTTTTTCCTATCGTTCCTAGATGATTTTAAACGTTATATTCGTGGTAAACTGTGCATACGAAACCGTGTGTCGTGACGCCAGTTCTCTCGGACGCGTATTTACCGAGTTAACTTCCGGCGAGTCGCTTAGGTATCGCTGGAACGATAAAATTGCTAAGTACCGCGCCGTGTCGGTTAGACGGTTCGCGGTAAGAGTAAACTTTTTTCCTATCGTTCCTAGATGATTTTAAACGTTATATTCGTGGTAAACTGTGCATACGAAACCGTGTGTCGTGACGCCAGTTCTCTCGGACGCGTATTTACCGAGTTAACTTCCGGCGAGTCGCTTAGGTATCGCTGGAACGATAAAATTGCTAAGTACCGCGCCGTGTCGGTTAGACGGTTCGCGGTAAGAGTAAACTTTTTTCCTATCGTTCCTAGATGATTTTAAACGTTATATTCGTGGTAAACTGTGCATACGAAACCGTGTGTCGTGACGCCAGTTCTCTCGGACGCGTATTTACCGAGTTAACTTCCGGCGAGTCGCTTAGGTATCGCTGGAACGATAAAATTGCTAAGTACCGCGCCGTGTCGGTTAGACGGTTCGCGGTAAGAGTAAACTTTTTTCCTATCGTTCCTAGATGATTTTAAACGTTATATTCGTGGTAAACTGTGCATACGAAACCGTGTGTCGTGACGCCAGTTCTCTCGGACGCGTATTTACCGAGTTAACTTCCGGCGAGTCGCTTAGGTATCGCTGGAACGATAAAATTGCTAAGTACCGCGCCGTGTCGGTTAGACGGTTCGCGGTAAGAGTAAACTTTTTTCCTATCGTTCCTAGATGATTTTAAACGTTATATTCGTGGTAAACTGTGCATACGAAACCGTGTGTCGTGACGCCAGTTCTCTCGGACGCGTATTTACCGAGTTAACTTCCGGCGAGTCGCTTAGGTATCGCTGGAACGATAAAATTGCTAAGTACCGCGCCGTGTCGGTTAGACGGTTCGCGGTAAGAGTAAACTTTTTTCCTATCGTTCCTAGATGATTTTAAACGTTATATTCGTGGTAAACTGTGCATACGAAACCGTGTGTCGTGACGCCAGTTCTCTCGGACGCGTATTTACCGAGTTAACTTCCGGCGAGTCGCTTAGGTATCGCTGGAACGATAAAATTGCTAAGTACCGCGCCGTGTCGGTTAGACGGTTCGCGGTAAGAGTAAACTTTTTTCCTATCGTTCCTAGATGATTTTAAACGTTATATTCGTGGTAAACTGTGCATACGAAACCGTGTGTCGTGACGCCAGTTCTCTCGGACGCGTATTTACCGAGTTAACTTCCGGCGAGTCGCTTAGGTATCGCTGGAACGATAAAATTGCTAAGTACCGCGCCGTGTCGGTTAGACGGTTCGCGGTAAGAGTAAACTTTTTTCCTATCGTTCCTAGATGATTTTAAACGTTATATTCGTGGTAAACTGTGCATACGAAACCGTGTGTCGTGACGCCAGTTCTCTCGGACGCGTATTTACCGAGTTAACTTCCGGCGAGTCGCTTAGGTATCGCTGGAACGATAAAATTGCTAAGTACCGCGCCGTGTCGGTTAGACGGTTCGCGGTAAGAGTAAACTTTTTTCCTATCGTTCCTAGATGATTTTAAACGTTATATTCGTGGTAAACTGTGCATACGAAACCGTGTGTCGTGACGCCAGTTCTCTCGGACGCGTATTTACCGAGTTAACTTCCGGCGAGTCGCTTAGGTATCGCTGGAACGATAAAATTGCTAAGTACCGCGCCGTGTCGGTTAGACGGTTCGCGGTAAGAGTAAACTTTTTTCCTATCGTTCCTAGATGATTTTAAACGTTATATTCGTGGTAAACTGTGCATACGAAACCGTGTGTCGTGACGCCAGTTCTCTCGGACGCGTATTTACCGAGTTAACTTCCGGCGAGTCGCTTAGGTATCGCTGGAACGATAAAATTGCTAAGTACCGCGCCGTGTCGGTTAGACGGTTCGCGGTAAGAGTAAACTTTTTTCCTATCGTTCCTAGATGATTTTAAACGTTATATTCGTGGTAAACTGTGCATACGAAACCGTGTGTCGTGACGCCAGTTCTCTCGGACGCGTATTTACCGAGTTAACTTCCGGCGAGTCGCTTAGGTATCGCTGGAACGATAAAATTGCTAAGTACCGCGCCGTGTCGGTTAGACGGTTCGCGGTAAGAGTAAACTTTTTTCCTATCGTTCCTAGATGATTTTAAACGTTATATTCGTGGTAAACTGTGCATACGAAACCGTGTGTCGTGACGCCAGTTCTCTCGGACGCGTATTTACCGAGTTAACTTCCGGCGAGTCGCTTAGGTATCGCTGGAACGATAAAATTGCTAAGTACCGCGCCGTGTCGGTTAGACGGTTCGCGGTAAGAGTAAACTTTTTTCCTATCGTTCCTAGATGATTTTAAACGTTATATTCGTGGTAAACTGTGCATACGAAACCGTGTGTCGTGACGCCAGTTCTCTCGGACGCGTATTTACCGAGTTAACTTCCGGCGAGTCGCTTAGGTATCGCTGGAACGATAAAATTGCTAAGTACCGCGCCGTGTCGGTTAGACGGTTCGCGGTAAGAGTAAACTTTTTTCCTATCGTTCCTAGATGATTTTAAACGTTATATTCGTGGTAAACTGTGCATACGAAACCGTGTGTCGTGACGCCAGTTCTCTCGGACGCGTATTTACCGAGTTAACTTCCGGCGAGTCGCTTAGGTATCGCTGGAACGATAAAATTGCTAAGTACCGCGCCGTGTCGGTTAGACGGTTCGCGGTAAGAGTAAACTTTTTTCCTATCGTTCCTAGATGATTTTAAACGTTATATTCGTGGTAAACTGTGCATACGAAACCGTGTGTCGTGACGCCAGTTCTCTCGGACGCGTATTTACCGAGTTAACTTCCGGCGAGTCGCTTAGGTATCGCTGGAACGATAAAATTGCTAAGTACCGCGCCGTGTCGGTTAGACGGTTCGCGGTAAGAGTAAACTTTTTTCCTATCGTTCCTAGATGATTTTAAACGTTATATTCGTGGTAAACTGTGCATACGAAACCGTGTGTCGTGACGCCAGTTCTCTCGGACGCGTATTTACCGAGTTAACTTCCGGCGAGTCGCTTAGGTATCGCTGGAACGATAAAATTGCTAAGTACCGCGCCGTGTCGGTTAGACGGTTCGCGGTAAGAGTAAACTTTTTTCCTATCGTTCCTAGATGATTTTAAACGTTATATTCGTGGTAAACTGTGCATACGAAACCGTGTGTCGTGACGCCAGTTCTCTCGGACGCGTATTTACCGAGTTAACTTCCGGCGAGTCGCTTAGGTATCGCTGGAACGATAAAATTGCTAAGTACCGCGCCGTGTCGGTTAGACGGTTCGCGGTAAGAGTAAACTTTTTTCCTATCGTTCCTAGATGATTTTAAACGTTATATTCGTGGTAAACTGTGCATACGAAACCGTGTGTCGTGACGCCAGTTCTCTCGGACGCGTATTTACCGAGTTAACTTCCGGCGAGTCGCTTAGGTATCGCTGGAACGATAAAATTGCTAAGTACCGCGCCGTGTCGGTTAGACGGTTCGCGGTAAGAGTAAACTTTTTTCCTATCGTTCCTAGATGATTTTAAACGTTATATTCGTGGTAAACTGTGCATACGAAACCGTGTGTCGTGACGCCAGTTCTCTCGGACGCGTATTTACCGAGTTAACTTCCGGCGAGTCGCTTAGGTATCGCTGGAACGATAAAATTGCTAAGTACCGCGCCGTGTCGGTTAGACGGTTCGCGGTAAGAGTAAACTTTTTTCCTATCGTTCCTAGATGATTTTAAACGTTATATTCGTGGTAAACTGTGCATACGAAACCGTGTGTCGTGACGCCAGTTCTCTCGGACGCGTATTTACCGAGTTAACTTCCGGCGAGTCGCTTAGGTATCGCTGGAACGATAAAATTGCTAAGTACCGCGCCGTGTCGGTTAGACGGTTCGCGGTAAGAGTAAACTTTTTTCCTATCGTTCCTAGATGATTTTAAACGTTATATTCGTGGTAAACTGTGCATACGAAACCGTGTGTCGTGACGCCAGTTCTCTCGGACGCGTATTTACCGAGTTAACTTCCGGCGAGTCGCTTAGGTATCGCTGGAACGATAAAATTGCTAAGTACCGCGCCGTGTCGGTTAGACGGTTCGCGGTAAGAGTAAACTTTTTTCCTATCGTTCCTAGATGATTTTAAACGTTATATTCGTGGTAAACTGTGCATACGAAACCGTGTGTCGTGACGCCAGTTCTCTCGGACGCGTATTTACCGAGTTAACTTCCGGCGAGTCGCTTAGGTATCGCTGGAACGATAAAATTGCTAAGTACCGCGCCGTGTCGGTTAGACGGTTCGCGGTAAGAGTAAACTTTTTTCCTATCGTTCCTAGATGATTTTAAACGTTATATTCGTGGTAAACTGTGCATACGAAACCGTGTGTCGTGACGCCAGTTCTCTCGGACGCGTATTTACCGAGTTAACTTCCGGCGAGTCGCTTAGGTATCGCTGGAACGATAAAATTGCTAAGTACCGCGCCGTGTCGGTTAGACGGTTCGCGGTAAGAGTAAACTTTTTTCCTATCGTTCCTAGATGATTTTAAACGTTATATTCGTGGTAAACTGTGCATACGAAACCGTGTGTCGTGACGCCAGTTCTCTCGGACGCGTATTTACCGAGTTAACTTCCGGCGAGTCGCTTAGGTATCGCTGGAACGATAAAATTGCTAAGTACCGCGCCGTGTCGGTTAGACGGTTCGCGGTAAGAGTAAACTTTTTTCCTATCGTTCCTAGATGATTTTAAACGTTATATTCGTGGTAAACTGTGCATACGAAACCGTGTGTCGTGACGCCAGTTCTCTCGGACGCGTATTTACCGAGTTAACTTCCGGCGAGTCGCTTAGGTATCGCTGGAACGATAAAATTGCTAAGTACCGCGCCGTGTCGGTTAGACGGTTCGCGGTAAGAGTAAACTTTTTTCCTATCGTTCCTAGATGATTTTAAACGTTATATTCGTGGTAAACTGTGCATACGAAACCGTGTGTCGTGACGCCAGTTCTCTCGGACGCGTATTTACCGAGTTAACTTCCGGCGAGTCGCTTAGGTATCGCTGGAACGATAAAATTGCTAAGTACCGCGCCGTGTCGGTTAGACGGTTCGCGGTAAGAGTAAACTTTTTTCCTATCGTTCCTAGATGATTTTAAACGTTATATTCGTGGTAAACTGTGCATACGAAACCGTGTGTCGTGACGCCAGTTCTCTCGGACGCGTATTTACCGAGTTAACTTCCGGCGAGTCGCTTAGGTATCGCTGGAACGATAAAATTGCTAAGTACCGCGCCGTGTCGGTTAGACGGTTCGCGGTAAGAGTAAACTTTTTTCCTATCGTTCCTAGATGATTTTAAACGTTATATTCGTGGTAAACTGTGCATACGAAACCGTGTGTCGTGACGCCAGTTCTCTCGGACGCGTATTTACCGAGTTAACTTCCGGCGAGTCGCTTAGGTATCGCTGGAACGATAAAATTGCTAAGTACCGCGCCGTGTCGGTTAGACGGTTCGCGGTAAGAGTAAACTTTTTTCCTATCGTTCCTAGATGATTTTAAACGTTATATTCGTGGTAAACTGTGCATACGAAACCGTGTGTCGTGACGCCAGTTCTCTCGGACGCGTATTTACCGAGTTAACTTCCGGCGAGTCGCTTAGGTATCGCTGGAACGATAAAATTGCTAAGTACCGCGCCGTGTCGGTTAGACGGTTCGCGGTAAGAGTAAACTTTTTTCCTATCGTTCCTAGATGATTTTAAACGTTATATTCGTGGTAAACTGTGCATACGAAACCGTGTGTCGTGACGCCAGTTCTCTCGGACGCGTATTTACCTAGTTAACTTCCGGCGAGTCGCTTAGGTATCGCTGGAACGATAAAATTGCTAAGTACCGCGCCGTGTCGGTTAGACGGTTCGCGGTAAGAGTAAACTTTTTTCCTATCGTTCCTAGATGATTTTAAACGTTATATTCGTGGTAAACTGTGCATACGAAACCGTGTGTCGTGACGCCAGTTCTCTCGGACGCGTATTTACCGAGTTAACTTCCGGCGAGTCGCTTAGGTATCGCTGGAACGATAAAATTGCTAAGTACCGCGCCGTGTCGGTTAGACGGTTCGCGGTAAGAGTAAACTTTTTTCCTATCGTTCCTAGATGATTTTAAACGTTATATTCGTGGTAAACTGTGCATACGAAACCGTGTGTCGTGACGCCAGTTCTCTCGGACGCGTATTTACCGAGTTAACTTCCGGCGAGTCGCTTAGGTATCGCTGGAACGATAAAATTGCTAAGTACCGCGCCGTGTCGGTTAGACGGTTCGCGGTAAGAGTAAACTTTTTTCCTATCGTTCCTAGATGATTTTAAACGTTATATTCGTGGTAAACTGTGCATACGAAACCGTGTGTCGTGACGCCAGTTCTCTCGGACGCGTATTTACCGAGTTAACTTCCGGCGAGTCGCTTAGGTATCGCTGGAACGATAAAATTGCTAAGTACCGCGCCGTGTCGGTTAGACGGTTCGCGGTAAGAGTAAACTTTTTTCCTATCGTTCCTAGATGATTTTAAACGTTATATTCGTGGTAAACTGTGCATACGAAACCGTGTGTCGTGACGCCAGTTCTCTCGGACGCGTATTTACCGAGTTAACTTCCGGCGAGTCGCTTAGGTATCGCTGGAACGATAAAATTGCTAAGTACCGCGCCGTGTCGGTTAGACGGTTCGCGGTAAGAGTAAACTTTTTTCCTATCGTTCCTAGATGATTTTAAACGTTATATTCGTGGTAAACTGTGCATACGAAACCGTGTGTCGTGACGCCAGTTCTCTCGGACGCGTATTTACCGAGTTAACTTCCGGCGAGTCGCTTAGGTATCGCTGGAACGATAAAATTGCTAAGTACCGCGCCGTGTCGGTTAGACGGTTCGCGGTAAGAGTAAACTTTTTTCCTATCGTTCCTAGATGATTTTAAACGTTATATTCGTGGTAAACTGTGCATACGAAACCGTGTGTCGTGACGCCAGTTCTCTCGGACGCGTATTTACCGAGTTAACTTCCGGCGAGTCGCTTAGGTATCGCTGGAACGATAAAATTGCTAAGTACCGCGCCGTGTCGGTTAGACGGTTCGCGGTAAGAGTAAACTTTTTTCCTATCGTTCCTAGATGATTTTAAACGTTATATTCGTGGTAAACTGTGCATACGAAACCGTGTGTCGTGACGCCAGTTCTCTCGGACGCGTATTTACCGAGTTAACTTCCGGCGAGTCGCTTAGGTATCGCTGGAACGATAAAATTGCTAAGTACCGCGCCGTGTCGGTTAGACGGTTCGCGGTAAGAGTAAACTTTTTTCCTATCGTTCCTAGATGATTTTAAACGTTATATTCGTGGTAAACTGTGCATACGAAACCGTGTGTCGTGACGCCAGTTCTCTCGGACGCGTATTTACCGAGTTAACTTCCGGCGAGTCGCTTAGGTATCGCTGGAACGATAAAATTGCTAAGTACCGCGCCGTGTCGGTTAGACGGTTCGCGGTAAGAGTAAACTTTTTTCCTATCGTTCCTAGATGATTTTAAACGTTATATTCGTGGTAAACTGTGCATACGAAACCGTGTGTCGTGACGCCAGTTCTCTCGGACGCGTATTTACCGAGTTAACTTCCGGCGAGTCGCTTAGGTATCGCTGGAACGATAAATATCGCTGGAACGATAAAATTGCTAAGTACCGCGCCGTGTCGGTTAGACGGTTCGCGGTAAGAGTAAACTTTTTTCCTATCGTTCCTAGATGATTTTAAACGTTATATTCGTGGTAAACTGTGCATACGAAACCGTGTGTCGTGACGCCAGTTCTCTCGGACGCGTATTTACCGAGTTAACTTCCGGCGAGTCGCTTAGGTATCGCTGGAACGATAAAATTGCTAAGTACCGCGCCGTGTCGGTTAGACGGTTCGCGGTAAGAGTAAACTTTTTTCCTATCGTTCCTAGATGATTTTAAACGTTATATTCGTGGTAAACTGTGCATACGAAACCGTGTGTCGTGACGCCAGTTCTCTCGGACGCGTATTTACCGAGTTAACTTCCGGCGAGTCGCTTAGGTATCGCTGGAACGATAAAATTGCTAAGTACCTTCCGGCGAGTCGCTTAGGTATCGCTGGAACGATAAAATTGCTAAGTACCGCGCCGTGTCGGTTAGACGGTTCGCGGTAAGAGTAAACTTTTTTCCTATCGTTCCTAGATGATTTTAAACGTTATATTCGTGGTAAACTGTGCATACGAAACCGTGTGTCGTGACGCCAGTTCTCTCGGACGCGTATTTACCGAGTTATAAGCGAGTTAACTTCCGGCGAGTCGCTTAGGTATCGCTGGAACGATAAAATTGCTAAGTACCGCGCCGTGTCGGTTAGACGGTTCGCGGTAAGAGTAAACTTTTTTCCTATCGTTCCTAGATGATTTTAAACGTTATATTCGTGGTAAACTGTGCATACGAAACCGTGTGTCGTGACGCCAGTTCTCTCGGACGCGTATTTACCGAGTTAACTTCCGGCGAGTCGCTTAGGTATCGCTGGAACGATAAAATTGCTAAGTACCGCGCCGTGTCGGTTAGACGGTTCGCGGTAAGAGTAAACTTTTTTCCTATCGTTCCTAGATGATTTTAAACGTTATATTCGTGGTAAACTGTGCATACGAAACCGTGTGTCGTGACGCCAGTTCTCTCGGACGCGTATTT
>CAKAJI010000909.1:27500-30000 GCA_916610255.1 Lasioglossum lativentre
TGCCTGTTTTCCACGTGGATGAGAAAAGGCCGTACTTCAGACAGCCGTTGAAGATTTTAAGCAGGACGTGTGGGGTTAGGCTGAAGGCCTTTTTAAGGGCAGGTACTTCGATGCCGTCGGGTCCCGGGGAACGGTTGTTTCCGAGTTTTTTAATTATTAGGGTCAGTTCTTGTATGTTAAAGTTCGTGGCGTCCGCTGTGTCAGTCGCGAGGTTGTAATTCCGGCGCGTTATGGCGTGAGACTCGCTATCGGGAGCTGAGTCGTCAGGGCTGAGGGCGGCAAGTAGCGCGTTGGCACTTTCTTGCCAACTATCTGTGTGGCGGTCGTGGTGGAGGAGTACCGATGAAAGTAATGGCGGGGGAATGTTCTTTCCGAAAACCGTCCTATAAGGGACGGACCAAGGGTTTTCGAGACTCACTCGAGTAACGAATTTTCTCCAGCCACTCCTGGCGGAGGTGCGGAAGAGTCTTCTATACTCTTTGTGAGCTTGTGAGTACGCGCGGCGTTTTACTTCCCTTAGATCAGGGTTTCTTTCGCGTTGGAAGGCACGTCGGAGTCGGTTAGCAGTTTTTTTGAGTCGCGTGAGTTCTACAGTCCACCCGGGAGTGGATCTGGGGTGCCATTTTTTCCTGGGGATGGACAGCGTGGATGCGGCCAGAATGGTGTTCTCCAGATGGATAATAGCCCTCTGGACATCTTCGCGGCAGGTAAATTCTAGGGAGGGCGCGTTTTCGAGGAGTAACCGGGTGTATTCGTCACAGAAACGATCCCAATTCGCTCTGTGGCATGCAAATCTGCCCTGAAGGGGGTGCGAGGTTTCCGCGGGAGTTGGACCGCTTATTTTAAACAGAATGACGTTATGGTCACTAGAGGTCCTTCCATCGAGGACTTTCCAAGAGAAAGATAGAGGGTCAGTTTCTATGGTTCTCAGTGTTACGTCTATGTTAGACGCACCACTGTGGTTACGAAAGGTTGGGGGTTGTCCGGGAACATTGATGATCCTGAGATTGTTCTGAAAGATAAATCGTTCGAGAATACGACCGCGGGTATGAGTTCGGTACTTGAAACTCTTTTTACTGAAGCAGGGCAGGTCATCCCACAGAGGGGACCTGGCATTTGTGTCGACGGCCAGGATAACCGGCTTACCGTGGAGGGTATTAAGGACATTCTGTAGAGACGCGATTCCGGTTTCTATTGGGTCAGCGTACTGAAAGTAGCAGCTGACCAGGTATAAGTGTCCAAAAGGACCTGTGATTTCGGCGGTCACAGTGTGTGAGTCCGAGAGATGGGCAAGTTTTAAAATCGTAAAAGTCGACCCTTTCACGATTATCGCGGCTTGACAATTTTTGCCTCGCGGGGCATTGCTAATGACTATATTCTGGGATCCTAATCCAGTAATCCTTCCAGCGATGTTATAGGGTTCCTGCGCGAGAATAACATCGGTTTTTCCGGAGTTTAACATTTGAGAAATCTCAGATGTCACCAACCGAGATCGCCGCATGTTAATCTGCGCAATTTTGAGAAATGGAATGCACTCTGCGGTATGTGAGTCTATTGTAGCGGGTGAGGGTGGAGGTGGTGAAGCAGGTGATGGAGGGCGCGGTTCAGAACGCGTGGTGTAACTATTCATGAGTAATTAATCCTGGAAGCCTTCTGAAGGAGGGCAGAGGAACGCGAGGGGCAGTTTCTGTTACCTGCCGAGTGGTTGTGAGGGAGTTTGCGCGCGCGACAGTTCGCGCACGACGGGTTCTTCTCCCGGTTGGGGCATTCTTTGGTGGAGTGTCCGGTTTTAGCGCAGAAGGCGCACACTACTTCACTGCTCTTGCAGTGTTTATCTATATGGCCATACTTTTGGCACTTGAAACAACGGGTGGCTACTAAGTAATCGGCTACGCGACAGTTCGAGTAGGACACGAATATTTTTTCTTTAGGGAGGAGGGTTTCGCGGATGCAGTTCGAGACCTCGACGACCCAATCGTTTCCCTCTTTGTCCTTGCGTCCAACTTTGAAGAGCGGACGCAGCGTGGCTTTGTCGGTTACCGGTGAGGAGTGTATATTTTGGGCGCGGATGTGCTCCGAGATATCTTGGGCTTCGAGCTCCTTCGGGATATCGTAGACGATTAGCCTAGGTAGCTCGGGTTTAGGGGGCGAAATGTTGAAGCCGGCTTTTCGCAGACCTGGGTTCTCTGTGAAGAGTTTAAGGTCTTTCGCGTTCGGGGTTTCGATGAGGATCCCGCCATCCCTAATGGGGCGAACCGAGCTAATTCCCGCTTGGGCCTTGCGGAGATCAACATTTTGGAAGATCATCTTTTTGGCGGCGGCGAAGTCGCCGGCGACCGGCTTGATGGGAGTAAGGATTACCTGGTGTTTCGCAGGTGCGGATTGGGCTGCAGCAATTACTTGCTGAGAGAAGCGGGTCTTGGGCAGTGGTAATTCGCCATTTGGCGCTAGGAGAGGCGGAATCGCGGAGGCTGCGCTCGCGTTTTGGGAAGGGCGGGAA
>CAKAJI010000909.1:40000-42500 GCA_916610255.1 Lasioglossum lativentre
ATATACTTTCTCGGACTCAAAAATTTTTTTAAGTTCCAACGGCAAGAGTAAACTTTTTCTGTATCGATTCCAGGCGATTTTAAATGTTAGATCATTGTAATATAAAACATATTAACAATGAATATAAAGTTACAAAGCGCTACAATGCGTATTTACCGAAATAATTGAAAATAATGGTCGATAGCGTACTACTTCGTTGCTCGAAGTCCCACCGGTAAGAGTAAACTTTTTTCCTATCGTTCCTAGATGATTTTAAACGTTATATTCGTGGTAAACTGTGCATACGAAACCGTGTGTCGTGACGCCAGTTCTCTCGGACGCGTATTTACCGAGTTATAAGCGAGTTAACTTCCGGCGAGTCGCTTAGGTATCGCTGGAACGATAAAATTGCTAAGTACCGCGCCGTGTCGGTTAGACGGTTCGCGGTAAGAGTAAACTTTTTTCCTATCGTTCCTAGATGATTTTAAACGTTATATTCGTGGTAAACTGTGCATACGAAACCGTGTGTCGTGACGCCAGTTCTCTCGGACGCGTATTTACCGAGTTAACTTCCGGCGAGTCGCTTAGGTATCGCTGGAACGATAAAATTGCTAAGTACCGCGCCGTGTCGGTTAGACGGTTCGCGGTAAGAGTAAACTTTTTTCCTATCGTTCCTAGATGATTTTAAACGTTATATTCGTGGTAAACTGTGCATACGAAACCGTGTGTCGTGACGCCAGTTCTCTCGGACGCGTATTTACCGAGTTAACTTCCGGCGAGTCGCTTAGGTATCGCTGGAACGATAAAATTGCTAAGTACCGCGCCGTGTCGGTTAGACGGTTCGCGGTAAGAGTAAACTTTTTTCCTATCGTTCCTAGATGATTTTAAACGTTATATTCGTGGTAAACTGTGCATACGAAACCGTGTGTCGTGACGCCAGTTCTCTCGGACGCGTATTTACCGAGTTAACTTCCGGCGAGTCGCTTAGGTATCGCTGGAACGATAAAATTGCTAAGTACCGCGCCGTGTCGGTTAGACGGTTCGCGGTAAGAGTAAACTTTTTTCCTATCGTTCCTAGATGATTTTAAACGTTATATTCGTGGTAAACTGTGCATACGAAACCGTGTGTCGTGACGCCAGTTCTCTCGGACGCGTATTTACCGAGTTAACTTCCGGCGAGTCGCTTAGGTATCGCTGGAACGATAAAATTGCTAAGTACCGCGCCGTGTCGGTTAGACGGTTCGCGGTAAGAGTAAACTTTTTTCCTATCGTTCCTAGATGATTTTAAACGTTATATTCGTGGTAAACTGTGCATACGAAACCGTGTGTCGTGACGCCAGTTCTCTCGGACGCGTATTTACCGAGTTAACTTCCGGCGAGTCGCTTAGGTATCGCTGGAACGATAAAATTGCTAAGTACCGCGCCGTGTCGGTTAGACGGTTCGCGGTAAGAGTAAACTTTTTTCCTATCGTTCCTAGATGATTTTAAACGTTATATTCGTGGTAAACTGTGCATACGAAACCGTGTGTCGTGACGCCAGTTCTCTCGGACGCGTATTTACCGAGTTAACTTCCGGCGAGTCGCTTAGGTATCGCTGGAACGATAAAATTGCTAAGTACCGCGCCGTGTCGGTTAGACGGTTCGCGGTAAGAGTAAACTTTTTTCCTATCGTTCCTAGATGATTTTAAACGTTATATTCGTGGTAAACTGTGCATACGAAACCGTGTGTCGTGACGCCAGTTCTCTCGGACGCGTATTTACCGAGTTATAAGCGAGTTAACTTCCGGCGAGTCGCTTAGGTATCGCTGGAACGATAAAATTGCTAAGTACCGCGCCGTGTCGGTTAGACGGTTCGCGGTAAGAGTAAACTTTTTTCCTATCGTTCCTAGATGATTTTAAACGTTATATTCGTGGTAAACTGTGCATACGAAACCGTGTGTCGTGACGCCAGTTCTCTCGGACGCGTATTTACCGAGTTAACTTCCGGCGAGTCGCTTAGGTATCGCTGGAACGATAAAATTGCTAAGTACCGCGCCGTGTCGGTTAGACGGTTCGCGGTAAGAGTAAACTTTTTTCCTATCGTTCCTAGATGATTTTAAACGTTATATTCGTGGTAAACTGTGCATACGAAACCGTGTGTCGTGACGCCAGTTCTCTCGGACGCGTATTTACCGAGTTATAAGCGAGTTAACTTCCGGCGAGTCGCTTAGGTATCGCTGGAACGATAAAATTGCTAAGTACCGCGCCGTGTCGGTTAGACGGTTCGCGGTAAGAGTAAACTTTTTTCCTATCGTTCCTAGATGATTTTAAACGTTATATTCGTGGTAAACTGTGCATACGAAACCGTGTGTCGTGACGCCAGTTCTCTCGGACGCGTATTTACCGAGTTAACTTCCGGCGAGTCGCTTAGGTATCGCTGGAACGATAAAATTGCTAAGTACCGCGCCGTGTCGGTTAGACGGTTCGCGGTAAGAGTAAACTTTTTTCCTATCGTTCCTAGATGATTTTAAACGTTATATTC
>CAKAJI010000909.1:47500-50000 GCA_916610255.1 Lasioglossum lativentre
TATATCGAAAAGGAGCGCGATGGCGTATTTTTCTGACGTGTCTTCAGTTGATTTGCGCAACTGCAAGATTGCGTGGTCGGTGGAGAGTCCGGTTTTGAAACCGTGCTGGGATTTGGAGGCTAGAGGGTGACTGTTGAAAAGGTTGGAGAGTTTATCGGCAGTGAGTCTTTCTAGGGTTTTGCTAATAATCGGCAGAAGGCAGATAGGTCTATACGATTTAGGGTCTGTTCTGAGTTTATCTTCGCTCTTAAGGAGGACTCTAATGATTCCAGTTTTCCATATGCTAGGGAATTTTCCGTGGGCAAGACAGCTATTGAAGAGGATGGTAATTTCTTTGTATAGAAGGCGAAATGCCTGTTTCAGGATGACAGCTTCTATCAGATCATGGCCTGGGGCTTTGTTGTTCTTAAGCCGGTTTATTGCACGCTGCACTTCTTCCACCTCAAAAAAGGGTGCGTTAGGTGTGTCAGGGGTAGAGTTCGTTTTGTATCGTATGTCACTATGAAGTGTGGATTCTGTCTCAAGATTGTCGTCAGGGATTAGGGAGTGGAGGAGGGTCC
The DNA here is from genome assembly GCA_916610255.1 of Lasioglossum lativentre. Taxonomy (NCBI): domain Eukaryota; kingdom Metazoa; phylum Arthropoda; class Insecta; order Hymenoptera; family Halictidae; genus Lasioglossum; species Lasioglossum lativentre. Next base: position 48,061 of record CAKAJI010000909.1, read on the forward strand.
TACTCGTTTCTTCCCATGAGGTGGTATGGGTTCCTGTGATGGAGATGCTCTCGCGAGCTTCTTCTGGACGGATCTTTTTAACTATTGATTTGTAGGGGATTCCCCATGGATCTGCGTTTCCCTGTTTGGTGACAAATTTCCTCCAGGTCTGGAGTTTCATTTTTCGGATAGTGGCGGTATATCTATTTCTGGTCTGTCTGTATGTTATTTTTAACGCGTCTTTGCGGGTGGGGTTGTTCTCCGCCTGGTACGTTCTCTTAAGGTGTCGGACTTCGGTTCTGAGGGTGGTGAGTTGTGAAGTCCACCATGGGACGGACTTCGGAAATCTGGATTTTTTCGGGATTGCTGTGTCGGATGCTGAGAGGATTATGTTTTGTAAGGTTTGGCTAAGGATTTCTGGGTCGACTTCGTACGGATCCTCCATTGGGAGTAGGTGTTGAGTTCGGAGAGATGCGATAGACTTCTCGAAATTTTCCCAATTTGCTCTTTTGATATTATATCTCGAATGTGTATTGTTAGGAACGATAGGCTGAGGAGTATTTATGTCAAAGGTGATGAGATTGTGGTCGCTGGTGGTACTGTCTGCATGTACTTTCCAGGATGAAATTAGTTTGTAGGAACTATTTGTTGTGAGGGTTAGGTCGATGTTCGATTGGTTATAGGCGTTGTTGAAAGTGGGTATATCTGAATATTCGTTAACTATGTGCAATTGGGATTGGGCGATAAAATCTTCCATCGCATCTCCCCTCTCGTCGTTGGAGTGGTTGTACCAGAGCGGAGATTTTGAGTTGCTGTCTATTGTGATTATTAGATTCTGTTTTCCTATTGTCTGGAGGATGGTTTCTAGGTGGTGGAGGTACGGTTGTATGCTGTCACTACATTGAAAGTACATGTTAACTAGAAAAAATTTTAGATTATCAACTGAGATTTCGATGCAGACACAGTGAGTGTTGCAGAGGTTTTCTACTTTAAGAATGGTTAATAACGGGTTTCTAATTACTATTGCAGCTTTTATCTGTACTGGGCCTGAGAGGTTGGTAAATCTTTTCTTATCTATGACTATTTTGGATGTTGAGCCGAAACTACTGAGGGCGTTGCGAAATGAGTAGGGCTCCTGGATCGTAAGGATGTCAATTTTTTCCTCAAAGGCACAGACCTTGAGTTCCTCAAGAGCCGACTTGGAGTTCTGCGCGTTTATTTGACCGATTCTAATGGAGGACTTGTGGTTAGAGGTGTTGGGTTTATAATCCATAGTCAGTTCTTGCCAGGACCTGATTTATGGCAGTGATGTACGCTGGGCATTCTCTATCGGTAATTTGATGGGTGGACGGTTTTCCTGCTTTTTTGCAGTTGTGACAGCAAGACGGCTTGCTTTTGTTCGGGCAGGTCTTAAAGGTATGGCCCTGTTCCGCGCAGTGACCGCAAAAATCATGTTCCGCCCGACAGTATTTGGTAGTATGGCCAAAGCTGAGACACTTATAGCATCGTGTAGCTGCTAAGTAATCGTTGACGCGACAGCAGCTCCAGCCGATGTATATTCTTTCCTTCTTTATGAATATTTCTCTGACCTGTTTGGAGACCTCGAGGATCCAATTGCATTTTTCTTTATTCTTGTCACCGGATTTGAAAGCTAACTTTATCTGCTGGGAAAGGTTTTTATCGGACGCGTCTAGGTTTTGGCTGACGATGGCTTTAAGGGTGGACTCGTCACTTTCGATTTTCGGAACATCGTATAAAATGATACGGGGATTTCTCTTTAATGGCGCGCCTACTACGAGGCCGGCCTCTCTCAACTGTGCGTTGCCCTGAAGTGTCGTGAGGTCTGACCTTTTCGAGGATTCTACAAGGATTCCGTTTCCTTGGATTTTGCGAATGTTTTTAATCTGGAGTTTGTTTTCGGCCGGGGATACAAGTTTGAGGACAGCCTGTTTGGTCTTGTC
>CAKAJI010000909.1:55000-57843 GCA_916610255.1 Lasioglossum lativentre
GAGAAAGTGAGAGATGTCGAACTCGTCGGAGCGGTGTCTTACGGGCGGTCGGTCGTACGACTCGCGACACCGCAAAACACTCACGCAAGTCCGAATGTGAGAATACCAATCTCTCTACTATTCTCGCGAAACTGTTAGACGCAATGCAAAATTTACAATTTTCACAGAACCGCGTCAAACGCCGACGAAACGCCCATCATTCGCTCGTACGTAGAGCATCTTCGCAACCCGACTCAGAAACGCTCTTGCGCCCTCCAATTTTATAAATATTGGAGAGGTAAGCGACGGCGGGGACTTACAAGAGCAACGCAAGCAGTATTTGGTTACGTAAACGACCCTCAGCCAGGCGTGGTCCAGGAATTGTATCCGTGGACCGCAATGTGCGTTCGAAATGTCGATGTTCATGTGTCCTGCAGTTCACACGTTGACGCGCAATTAGCTGCGTTCTTCATCGACCCACGAGCCAAGTGATCCACCGTTCAGGGTAATCGTATAATTTTGATTTGTAATCAATATATGTATATTTTGTCTCTTTGTTCTGCGGTTCGTAAGAACGCCGATACCTGAAAACTCCAACCAGCGCGCGAAGGAGATTCAGGCGTCGTTTTTAAGGACGACACAGTCGTCCGTGGAAACGGAAACCGCGCAGAGTACGCACGCGCGGAGACAGCACGTACCTGACACGGCCGGGCGAACAGTACATTGAAAAACCTTTAAAATGGAAAACGCGGAGGGGAATTCTGAAAACGACGGGGATCATAGACAACCCGATATACTGGATCCAGAACACTTCCCTCCTCCTTTTTATTGGAAATGTGAATTCGATGTTAGCGGACTTCACAGCCGGCTCTCTCACTCTGGCCGTGCGCGATCGTTCGTCCCAACTCTTGTGCACAGTATTATCGCCCCACAGAGAGTAGGGTGTCAGAATCGCAACACATAGCCTTAACAAGCGAGGAGCTTCACAGCCGGTCCTCTCGAATATATTACACCGTTCTTCAACGAACAACGCGTGCGGCGACACGTTTTGTGCTCTTGGTTATACGCGAACTCGATAAATAGAGAGCGGGACTCTCAGCCGGCTCTGGCAGCGGTCATTCGTCCCAAGCTCGTGTGTACATACACAGAGTAGGGTGTCAGACTCACGCAGCTTTAAAAGCGAGCTTCACAGCCGGTCCTCTCGTCTCTCTATCTCTCGATGTTCGTGAACGGACACAACACGTCCCACCGCGCGTTTTCCACAGGCTACCCTGATTTTATTTGTCCTTTTCGGGACACCGTTTCCAACGGACATTTTTTCGGACATTACAGGCGAAGACCGAGGAAGCGCGCGATATGTGAATTCGAATCGACGCTTACATCCCATGTTCTTGCGACCGTAATATATGTCCATATATAATTGTCGAGAGCCTACACACGCAGAGACACCAAAGGCGTATTATATATATTATATATATGTAATCATGAGCCCACTCTTTGATACGAGGTATTTTTCAAAGAGAACGACCACTCTCTCGGTGGCGGGTGAGAACATCGTGATTCGTAAACGACGGGTATTTCTATATTCGTGGGTTGAACACTATAACATTCAGCGTCCGACGGAAAATCGTACGTACCGATCGCTCGAGTTTGCAAATGCGAACGTCGATAATGTTGACGATTCCCGAAGACCCGAAGTACAGCTCTTCCCACTCACTCCCCAATACAAGTAAACGATACGATGCTTTTTTCACCTTCACGCAAGCACCGTTGTTATGTGTGTCATTCTCTCAATATTTCATCCCATTGTCGAAAGAGTGCGTACATATTATTTATATATATATTGCCGTGTGTTATGCACGAATGGTGTATATATCTCTGGCGGGCTCTCTCTGCGCCTTAATTTTGCCAACGGACGGGAGAGTCGCAGCACGCGTCGAGTAACTATGTACTCCCGTGTGTATAACGCGAGTGCGACCTCCACACGTAAGCCGTTGTTCCATGGAGAGTAGTAGTTTGTACGTCGCTATGACGATGTCACAGGAGAGTGAATCCTTTTATATACCTTGTACTCTCTCTCCTGTTGTTCTTTTCTGTATATAATTTTTCTGTGTATATATAATAATATACTTTTTCTCGGATCTTAACGCAGATGTTTGATTTTTAATGATCCTTCCGCAGGTTCACCTACGGAAACCTTGTTACGACTTTTACTTCCTCTAAATGATCAAGTTTGGTCATCTTCCCGGCAACATCGGCAATGCCGAAACATTGCCGCGTACTAGTCCGAAGACCTCACTAAATCATTCAATCGGTAGTAGCGACGGGCGGTGTGTACAAAGGGCAGGGACGTAATCAACGCGAGCTTATGACTCGCGCTTACTGGGAATTCCTCGTTCATGGGGAATAATTGCAAGCCCCAATCCCTAGCACGAAGGAGGTTCAACGGGTTACCCGGGCCTTTCGGCCAGGGAAAACACGCTGATTCCTTCAGTGTAGCGCGCGTGCGGCCCAGAACATCTAAGGGCATCACAGACCTGTTATTGCTCAATCTCGTGCGGCTAGAAGCCGCCTGTCCCTCTAAGAAGATTTGTTTGTACGTTGGTAGTAAAAACCCACCGACAGAAGCCGGGGGCCTTCGAGATACCATAAGTTACGTCTATTTAGCAGGCTAGAGTCTCGTTCGTTATCGGAATTAACCAGACAAATCGCTCCACCAACTAAGAACGGCCATGCACCACCACCCACCGAATCAAGAAAGAGCTATCAATCTGTCAATCCTTCCGGTGTCCGGGCCTGGTGAGGTTTCCCGTGTTGAGTCAAATTAAGCCGCAGGCTCCACTCCTGGTGGTGCCCTTCCGTCA